>KZ111671.1:0-45114 GCA_002120315.1 Hypoxylon sp. CI-4A | reverse complement strand
TGATGTCATACGGGGATTGGTGCCAAAAGGTTGTTAACCAACCTATGCAGCCACAGCTGGCGGTTAGGATAAGGTGTTAGAATATTACTGGTACACACAAGTTAGGAGGACAGCGCCTACATATGCAAGCTGCACCAACACGAGGATATTCAGGAAGCCTGATGTATTTTGTACTATTAGATTTGGGCATAAATAGGTCTGGAAATTCCTACTCAAATTGAAAAGGAATCAAGGACCTTAGGACCCATAAGAATTATTAAATAAATTTGAATATACACTCCAAGCTCAGATCCCTTGTCACAGATGATGACTCCGAAGCGGTCTACCAAGGGCTTAGTGCGGATGGTATCGAAATTGAGCATCGAATGGACTTGAAGTACCAAGTCGGTCCAGAAACACAAACGCGCCGAGGGCGAGGGGACCGGGGCAGCGTTCACGCCTCACCTTATGACTCAGGTTGATAAACTTCTCGCGGAGGGCTACACGGGCAAAGGCTTCCGCATTGGTCTGGTCGATACGGGCGTCGATTATAACCACCCTGCCTTGGGTGGCTGCTTTGGCAAGGGCTGCCTAGTCGAGTACGGCTATGACTTCATCGGAGATAATGATACATCCCCTGTGCCTATACCTGATGCAGATCCCTACGATGGGTGCATCGGTCACGGAACCCACGTTGCCGGCATCATCGCTGCTCAAATCAACGAGCACAACTTCACGGGAGCTGCTCCAGGGGTCAAGTTAGGCATGTATAAGGCAACAGGATGCGGAGGAACGACCACCAATGAGATTTTGATAGCAGGATTCAACGCCGCGTTCGAGGATGGGAGTGATATCATCTCTTGTTCGGCTGGTGACGACTCAGGGTGGTCTTCGGATTCTTGGGCTATTGCAGCCTCCCGAATCGCTGCGGCTGGCGTGCCTGTGGTCGTGGCACCAGGAAACTCGGGCAACTTGGGTCTCTGGTACCCATCGACGCCGGCATCCGGCATTAACGTCACCGCAGTCGGATCCGTTGAGAATATTGTCCTTCCATCATTGCTGAACGCCGGCACCTTCTCCGTTGGCAACTCTACTGGGAGCAAGCGATTTGGTCTTAGATATGGAAGTCCTTCGTTCCAGGTAAATGTCACACTGCCGCTGTGGCCTGTTAGCAATGATACAACTTCAGGAACAGACGCCTGCGATGTCTTACCCGATACGACTCCAGATTTATCCGATAAGGTCGTGCTGCTTAGCATGCCTGCAACTGACGCAGGGTGCACCACTCAGATCCAAGCTGACAACGTAGCGGCCAAAGGGGGCCAATATGTGTTATGGTACAGTCAATCGAATGTGTAAGTCAATCGGCCTGCAATAGCCCCCTAGGGGCTACGTCTCCTGTATGTTGTTCTGATATTTGATACAGAAGCCTCCCGGACCTTTACATCACCAACGAGTCAGTCAAAGGTGCCGCGTCGTTGTCGCCAGAACAGGGTGCTGAGTTCATCTCATTGTTGAACGAGGGCAATACCGTCATCATCAACATAAACGATTGGACTTCTACGGATATATATATCTATAACCTAGATAACCCAACTACTGGAGGATATCTCAGTCGGTCCACCAGCTGGGGTCCTACCCAAGAGGTCAATGTCAAACCTCAGGTCGTTACACCCGGTCGTGATATCCTGTCAACATATCCCTTGCCTCTGGGCGGATATGCAGTCCTATCTGGAACATCTATGGCAACGCCGCTACTTGCCGCCATCTTTGCCCTTGTCGGAGAAGCGCGTGGAACCCTTGATCCTCAAACTCTACGTAGTGTCGTCTCTGCCACGTCGAAACCTAAGGTTTGGTTTGATGGAGAGACTGTCCACGATGATATCCTCGCACCCGTGGCGCAGCAAGGAGCCGGTATCGCGCAAGCTTGGGATGCAGCTCATACAACTACGATTCTCAGTGAAAGCAGTCTTTCCTTCAACGATAGCGACCACTTCGTTAGCGAGCGCACCTTCACGATTCGAAACACAGCCAGCGAGGACGTCACGTACATTGTCGGACATGCCAAGGCATTGACCATGTACACGTTTGCTGACTCCAACAGTGCTGTCCTAGAGAGTACTTCCTTTCCCAACCCTGCAGCAAACGATTGGGCTGAGCTAAGCTTCGCATCGGACGAGATAACTGTACCGGCTGGCGGAGTATCTGAGGTGACTGTAACGCTTACACCTCCGCAAAACATCAACGCCACTCTTCTACCTGTCTACAGTGGCTACATTACCCTAAACAGCACGAGAGAAGAGTCATTAGTGCTACCATACCTTGGCATATTGGGAAGTCTGTATAAGACTCCCATAGTCCAACCGGGCTACGACGGCGGAGTTTATCTGACCAACACGGATGGACACTTCAATATTCCCGTATCGGCCAATACCACATTTACACTGGATCGCCCTGGTAGTAATTCTAGTTCGAGCGGCGTCATCTATCCAAAACTTGTTACTTATCCAACGTTGGGTACACCAGAGCTCCGTGCGGACTTGGTTGCTCTTACAGATACCGGCCTACCTACAACGGAGTGGAAAGGGTATCAAACAATCGGCTCCTTATCGGGTTACCCAGTAACTCTCGTTCCTCGAAACGGGGGTGGAAGCTATTTCAGTGGAACATTAGACGATGGTACGATTGTTCCCGAAGGAACATATAAGTTTATCACCAGCGCTGTGAGGGTGTTTGGGGATGCTTCTAATGAAGACGATTGGGATGTCGTTGAAACCGTACCGTTTCTACTCAAGTATCAGTCGTAGACAAAGATAATGCCTCGTAATTTCAAATAACTTACCATCGATTATCCCTCATCCTGGTTCTGTGTTTCATAGCCGTGGTGCTCCGTAAACAGCTTCACGACAGTGAGCTAGAGACACCATGCAGCAACAAGGGCTCCCAAAAATATCTGCGAATAAACTCGCAAGTTGGCATCAGCCTCGGCGTCGCGTCGATTTATATTGTTCCTAGTTTCCCATTGGTGGAAGTTAGTTATCACGAAGGTCTAGAACGACGGTAAAATTGGAACCAATTTTTTGCGACGACCACCACCCCGACCCAGACAATTCCGCCATTGTGTGCGGAGTAATGAGACCACATACATCCGTGAATGCAACAGCAGCATGTCGCACGTACATATTCCTGGTTTGTACGTTCATCCAGCGCAAGCGCTAATGCAAGCGACGTAGGATTTATCAGTCAGCGAGGTGAACAGTAGCGAGATCGCCGGAAGAATATAAATAGGCTAATGGTCGAACGAAATGGACACGAAATTGATGATTTCTTGGGCATCATGGCTTCTCATCTTGCACGAGTGGCGTTGCTCGTCGCTGCAATCCAAGACGCGGTCGCGGCAGTGACATTCACCGTTCCTCAGGCAGCGCATACCGGAGGGTATAAATATGCACCTTTAGATCCTGCGCCGGTAGGAATATCGTAAGTTATGAAGATTCCTTGTCGTATGCCGTTGACGAGGATCACTGACACTTCTGAAGCTTCGAGTTCTTTGCATTTCCGGCATACTTCACCAATGTTACCGCAACAAACCAGTGTCTCTCCAATTGGAAGGATTTGACTGGAGTGTGGCCGCCTATACGCATAGGGGGTACCACGCAAGATCGAGCCCAATACGATTCCAAAACCTCTGCATATGTGGTTTATAGCGTCTCCAGCCCGGCAGATGCTCCTGCGAGCTTGACATTTGGTTCCAGCTTCTTGACCCTGGCTGGGAGCTACGCTGGTAGTGTCGTGGTCGGACTGAATAGGGGTAAGAATCAGATTCGGAACACGATTGATGCTGCCAAGATTGCCGTATCCGAAGTGAAGAACTTACTGGCTGTCGAACTGGGTAATGAACCAGAATGTATGCCTACCTACCTCTGTCTACCTTTTGTATGCTTGTCACTTGCACTTCGGGACTGACAGAGCCAGACTACTCGAGAAATGGCCAACCTATCGCTTCAGGAAGTTGGTCTCCAGCCATCGATGCAGCTTCGCAGAATAATTGGGATATCACAGTCGGGTCAGCGCTGAACAAGAAGGAAATAATTCAAGCCGGCAACTCCAACGATTCGCCTCCGACATGGGGTGCCGCAGAGTTGATTGCCACCGAGAACTCGACGGTCAAGCAATATGTGAAGACATATGCGCATCATAACTATCCTGGAGGTAGTGTGAACTCATTGATGAGCCATAAGGGCATTTCCAGCAACCTTCACGTCTTTGATGCGGATGTGTCGGCTGCGCTGAAGGAAAATAAGCCTTATGTGTTTGGCGAGACCAACTCAGGTATGTTTTAAATGCCACTTTTCGTCGCGACTCCAGAACTGATTCATGATGGTTAGTATCTGGTGGAGGAGCTGCTGCAGTGTCGCCGACGTTTGGAGCAGCACTTTGGACGATGGATTACGTGCTACGTGCGAGCTACAGCAACATTTCGCGGACGTACTTCCACCATGGAACGGTCGGAAACTGCCAGTACTGCTTCTGGGGTAGATATAGCATGGGTGCGCCCTATTATGGCGCATATGCTGCAAATGCATTGCTAGCAAAGGCGGCCTATATCACCGCTCTCGACGACGGGAGCACTAACTATGCGGCATATGTTTCATTCGACTCGGAGGGAGCCCCTCTACGAGCGCTCCTCTACAACTCGGATTATTTCAGTGGAAGCGGAAGCCGATCGAGCCAATCGTTTGTCCTTCAGGGTCTAGCGGGAAGCTCATTGAAAGCCAAGAGACTGACAGCTGAGAGCGCCATGGCTAGAGTGGACCAGGGCGGTAAGGTAACTTTTGGGGGACAAACCTTTACAGACGGGGAGTGCAAGATCGCAGGAACTGAAAGCATCGAATCGCTCACGGTGTCAAACGGACAAACGACGGTTTCGCTAAGTGCTAGTGAAGCATTGTTAGTGAACTTACAGTAACCTGGTATAAACCACAGCCCTCCAGGTGCGAAAAAAACGTCAAAGCTTACCCGGGTATATAGATCACCAATACCAAGACTGAGTTGCCAAGTACCAGGAAAGAGTATAGCATGCGCTGTATTTACTTCACTAAAGTATACAGAACTTCCCAAGTACCTACATCATTAGTACCTTGCTATCTTTCTATTGCATAATGAGTCGTACTCATACTGTAGCGCAGCTAATAAAACGAAACACGAAAAGGTAAGTCGTAGACTAGTGCTCTGTACGGGTTTTCAATATTGCTTGGGTAGCGATATCATGTCGCCACTTGAATCTCATACACGCACCCCCAGATGTTGTGCAAGAGCCAAGCTGTGAAGAATGAGTGATATATCAGCAGCGAGTCTGCTTTGTCCGCCTTCTTGTGACATAGGTGGGCACGAAGGAAAATATCGATGCCGACAGCACTCCATGCGAGACATAAGAAGGTCATGTATTAGGTAAATGTCCGTATATCACTACGAACCATGACAACTCTCGAGGGTTCCGTTATCTCGGCAGTGAAGCGCCATCCCTACCCCATGCTTAGAAACGTTCCTTGTCCTTGACAGGTAACTCGGAGCCTGTGGTTTTCTTGTACTGGTCGCGAATGAAGTCGGAGATCTGCTCATCCTTGGCTTGTTCGACAGCACTCTCGTTGCTTTGATCACCTTGTCCTAGCACATGCTCCTGTACCCAATCTACGCCTGCGAATCCAAGATTTGTCAGCAAAATTGCAAAATTGAAAGGATGTCGAATTTCAGTCGTCAGCATGGGTAGTTTCACTGTAAAACAGCATGAAGAAAGAAGAGCTTAGCGATGCTAAATCCTGAAGCCTTACCTTTGTCAAGTGCATCCTCATTCTTTTCGCTCTCCTTTCCACCTCCAGCGGCGGAGTTGAGCTTATCCATGATGCCCCCGCTGGATGTCTGCTGTCCTGTTCCCTGTTGCTTATCTTGCTCGTCTTTGGAGCCGCCTGTGATCTTGTTGACAAAGTCCATTGTGAAGACTATGAGACAGATTGATGTGTTTAAAATGAAAAAGATGGGAATATTCTTGGAGTATGGATTAGGATTATCTTGCTGTTGAAACCTGGGTCTAGATAAATGGTTCATAAACAGGCAGGAAAAGTAATAAAAAGGGCCAACGTCAGTGGCGTTATGATGGATGATGTCACTTCTGGGTACAACAAAGCAAGCTATCTGATTCTTGGCAAATAGAATCTCTCCCTACCTACTGGTTTGTTTGTTGAATGAATCTCTCTCCTGGTATCCATTGCGAGGATAGCTGAACCAAGGAACTGGAATACCTGATCTCGTCCGCTTGTACGTCAAATAGTTGATCGAATAAGCCACACGCAGCCGGTTTCCAAAGCTGAGTTCTTAATGCCAAACTAGGTAGAGTGGGTTAGTATGATCGAGTATGATGCGTGAAGCTACCTATCCTACTACCTAGGTACACACGAACCGTATCCACACGCACTCTAGCACTGGCTGGCGCTGGGCATTTCTAGTGGTACGAGCTTGGCTGCTTCACCAAGTATCATGAAAGAACTGGCCACAACCTATCCATCTATCGGATGATCCTGATATACGTAAGCAGAACAAAGTCCGGGCCAAGAAATGCAAACTCCAAGACTTCTTCTTTATCGTTTGGAAATATCAGTACGGCTACAACATTCTATGCTGTTTCTATGCTGTGCTGTGTTGCTTCTTCGCGAGGTCGCGAGGTCGCGAGATTGAACCAGAAAGAGTTGAAAGTCAATTACCCAGTCACATAAGCGCGCGCACATCGAGACTCATGGGACATAAGATTTAGGGCTAACGAGTTCAAAAGTTCAATCCGCTTCTCTGACACTTTAATGAAAACGGTCCACGTGCCTCAATATTTGGGTACCTGAGGCAGGCATTAAAGGAAGTGAAGTATATAATTTGGCAGTAATGGTGGTGGTGGTTTAAATTCAGTAGAGTAGGTAGATCTGATGCGATGGACAACGCCTATACTGAAAAGGTACCTATGCATCTAATCATTAGGGGGATTATCTAGGGGATGCGGCGCTAGAAATCCGTTGTAAAAATCCGTTTTACCCCGCTGCGGCTGAGATTTTAAGCAGCTGGAAGCATGGAACTGAAGAGTGATTTTGGTCCTTCCTAGAAGAGCCAAGCTGCCAAGCTACCTTAATTGGTACGTACCTAGGTAAGTAGATAGATAGGTAGATAAGGCAACTATCCAGTGTTAATAGAAACTTCCATTGATTAGAATAAGTCTACCTATGGCAGGTAGGTAGGTAGACAGTATGTAGCATCACTTTTAATTCATCGCAAGAGCAATGACCAAGGCAGACTTTGCATCTGAATGGAGGTCATAAGATAGGTATCTGCATAACTCCTTGTGTACCTACCTACTACCCACCTACCCACGAGGCCCACGAGGAGGCTGGCTGAAGCCGCAGCAAATACATATTCAATTACCTACATATTCAATTACATATAGCATACACCGTAAATGTTGTCGCACGTGCATGCGCATAATAAATAAGACTCCCATATTGTTTTCCTTCCTAATCAATATCAAATCGGAAATAGAAACCCCCAGCTGCCTTGGAAGGTACTTGGCAATAAACCGTATTGTTCAGACTTGTTCCCACATGCAAGTGCAAACAAACAATAAACAACACTGTCATCCGCTACTATCGAGCTTCAACCTATCAGTCAATGAGTCAACCTGCCTCGTTCTCAAGTTTCATGCTCACATAAGGTAGGACCTTCATTCACACTGTTTCTGCCTGACGAACAGTACCTACCTACATACCTACCTACATAATACATACATATAAGTGTAGATACCTCCTACCTTCATGCATTTCCTCAACCTGAAGTACCTTAGGTAAACAATAAAGGCATATCTATTCCGTACATGCATTGGGGGGGTAGGTAGTTCTTGCCGTTATAGCTTTGCGACTACACACTTTAACACACTTTAACACTACCTTGCTACCCACCTGAACCTGCCCGCTCGAGGCTACCTACTTACCTATTCGTCCATTCTCGTGGAAGTAACAACAGCAACAACAGCAACAACAACAACACAAGGCAATTGAAGGTAGTAATTTCCACCTCCATCTCCACCTTCAGCGATGAGACTGATTTCAACATCTGATCAGGCACATGATACAGTATCTACAGCTGGAATAAGCTGTGCACTACCCCGCCCACAAGGTGCGAAGTAATCACTGTGCACATACACACACACACACACACACGTCAAGATCCCTAATACATACAGTTTTATGAATCAGAGGAAAGAAAGGTCAAGTCGAGTTAAGACAATAGCACCCGACTTTATTTCCATTCTCTAACATATGTATGTACCTACCCACCTACCTACATACATACCTACCTCACTGCCTCTATCAACACATATCACAGGTAGGTACCTACAAAGGTATTTCCACGTCGCGCACTCTCTGCCTTATATCAATCAATATCTACCTACCTAAACACCTTCTACTCGTGTCCAGGTAGCCGAGATAATTTTCCGGCTCCTACTTGATCGACTCTTATCATCAATCCAGAATCGCGCAACTAATCGCAACCTACCAGTATAGTATTTATCAGATGCGAAATAGCAAACCTGCTGATACAAGTCGGATTCTGTGCCTTTGCCTTCGACCACACCACAGCCACAGCCACAGCCTTGCGGTCCGTGGATTTACAGTGTCTCCTTGATTACCAGATTACTTACCTACATACATACATAATTAACTGTCGCCAAGACAGAAATCATTATTCCTATCCTCATTAGGCGGATCGCATCACACCCGGACCGCTTCGCTAATCTTACCAACCTGCTAGGTAGGTAGGTACACCATGACTCCGGATCCTTTCAAGAGCATATCATCCCGACTCGGCCGAATCAGACGTCATATACAGAGCCAGGATCCCACCAACGAAAACGATGGGACTTTACCTCAGCAACCAGCTGGTCCATCTGTCTCCGTTAGGACTTCAACTTCGCCTTCTCTGCCTCGACAGTCTGCCAGCCCGGCCCTCTCCAAGAGATCACCGCGCCGTAAACAACAACACAAGCGTAAGCTCCCGCAACAAGGTTTAGCGCAACCGTCAGCGCCGCAGTCCCTCTTTGGGAGCGGCATGCCGAGCACTCCCACGGCCTCTTCCTCCTCATATGGGCCTTCCACCCATTTCCCCGTCGCAAATCCCGCTGCTACTACGCAGGCTTCGCAGACCATCAGCAGCCAGAAGCTTGGTAGCCAGCAAAATCCTATTGACTTGACAGGAGGCACATCTTATGATCAAGTTTCCAACCTTTTTACGATTTCCACCCAGCCCATATCCTCCCAGGAACCCGGCATGACGGTTGATCCCGCTCCTAAACCGCTGCATCCCAACCCATTTTCTCCCGGAGAATCTTCTTTTGAACCTCTATACTTCCCGAACAGCCTGCCAGACTCGGTAGATCTCGCCATGTATTATCCTCACAGTGCTTTCACCGCACTCCAGGCTGCCGGCTTCAAATACGGCGGGCTGTGGCAGACGGTTTGGCCGCCACAAGCACTGGCGAATCTATACCCCGAACCGTTCAACAGTAAACCCATGGATGATCATGCGGACCACACGCCGGCAAGATCGTGTGACGAGAAACGAGAGCCTGACCCGGACCAGATGGACATTGACACGCCCGAAGAGATCGGCGAAGACTCGGCGGATGCGGAGCTGCTTCCTAACGAGAAAGCAACACTCGATGTCATCCTGCCGGAGTTGGAATTACTTAAGAAATTTGTTCGCGAGAGTACCACCCGATCCTGCGCCGTATGTCCTAGATCGAAAAGCAGGCCTCTGGAGATCAAAGACGTGGTGAAGATGACTACTGCATGGATATCGACTCGGGGCGCGGGTAAGCATTCTCAGTCATATTCCTTTTCTTTCTCTCTCTCTCTCTCTTTCTCTCTTCCAGCTCTTCCTTATCCGCAATTCAAATCGTTTAAATTTGCCTTCATGAGGCTCCTACCGTGCGCTTTCCGAGTACTGACATACCTCCTAACTTAGGTATAGGCAACATTGTTGTCGGTGGTATGAAGTGTCAGAACACCTTCTGCACAAAAACCACATGTCTCGGCTGCGGGAAGAACATAATGTTCGGGGTCACGGTCGGAGAAAGTACCACCATACAGATAAACGGGGCGAAGGTGACCCTGCGTTGGTGTTGCGAGGCCGGAAAGCAAGCTGCAATCTGGGCCATCGCTTGCGGTTGGAGGGTTCCTCAACGAGGATTGGACCTGGCCAGAAGGCGTCAAGCCAAGCCACCCAGAAAACCCTCTGCATACGAAACCTACGAGGGCAAGCGTTCCCTTGCCAATGCTAAGGGTGTAGGCTACGGTGGGGAAGGCATTGGACCTTGGGGCGAAGATGGACCCTGGTTACAAGGCCTCTACGTCGGGCGCAGTTACGTTCCCCGCTCTCGTTCTATTCCAGAGAAGGCTGTGACTACGCAAGATGACCTCCTCCATGCAGCTTATTTCCGAATATTGGCTGCCCTTTTGATCTCCTGCGAGCAGACAGCTGCCACAAACACTCCGCCACCCAGCTTCCTATCCTGCATGCTCTCGCGGAGCCCGCTGATCGAGGAAGCTGCGGCACTATTGAGCAACGATTCGATCGATGATATGTCTCGTCGATACGAACTTCATGATTCCGTTGTCGACTTTTTCGATTCCCTGGGAAGATGCCAGGTCACTGCGGATTTGGCATATGCTGGACGTTTACGCTACCATGAGATAGGTGGCGGCCTGGCCGACGTATCTTTCGGTTTTATCGAGCAGCCGAAGATGCTTCTCTCCAAAGACACCGCCATATCTATGCTTTCGTTGGTAGAGAAACTAGGCACCCAGTCATTAAAGGTTCTTCGGCATGCAGAAAAGGCTCCCGCTGACTCCCCAGTGGGACCGAGTTTGTTGAAGCTCAGCAGACGGTTCTCCCAGATGTCTTTTCAGCATGTTGCCAACATGAAACGACTCCAGACGGTCATCGAGATAGACAAGGAACCCAAGATTAACTTCACCGAGTGGCACCGAGACAATGGCGTCAGAGAAGTGGCCGACGAGATGGTTCTATCGGAGTTCGCGTTTACGCAAGAGGCGACACGTTCAACAAGCGCCAACATCGCCCACGGACGTATGAGGAGGTTGATTACGGAGGTATCAACGCTTCAAACATCTCTGCCGGAAGGTATCTTCATCTGCCACGGATCCTCCCGACTAGACATCATGAAGGTTTTGATCATCGGCCCCAAAGAAACCCCTTACGCGGACGGATTTTTCGAGTTCGACCTGTTCTGCCCCTTGGAGTACCCCAACGTGCCGCCGAAGATGAAATTCAAAACCACAAACAACGGCACTGTACGCTTCAACCCTAACCTATATCCCGATGGTACATGTAAGTCCTAGCCCCACCCGAGTCCTGTGTTGTTGTGAGAATATTTGGCGTTAGGGGGTTTGACGGAGTAGAGCTAACGGCAGAGGCGGCAGTGTGCCTTTCTTTACTAGGAACATGGCATGGTGAGCCCTGGAACCCCAAGCAGTCTACTATCCTACAGGTACTCGTTAGCATCCAATCCATGATCCTTTGCGAGCGGCCGTACTACAACGAGCCCGGCCGAGAGCGATACAAGAGCGATCTGATGTCAACCACGTACAATGACGAAGTACGAACGTGGACATTCGACTACGCCTTGCTGCCATGGGTCAATGCCATCGGGGCCAAAGGAACATACCAAGGTCCTCCTACAAACACGAGCAAAAGGGTGCTCTGGCAAGAAACAGCAAGATGCTACTTACTAGCGAACGGAAAAGATATTTCCCGGTCGTCTCAGCAAGCATCGGTCAAGTCGAAGAGCACCAGGATGAAAAATTCTGTGCAACTCGTCAATACTGCCCTGAGGTTCAAAGGATATTTGACGTGAACCCCATCAAGAAGTTTGACAAACCCGGGAGACAGAGCGCCGAAGGTAACTGTCCGCAATAGGTTTGACGACGCCTTGAGATAATTCGTGGATTTTTCATTCGATAAAACTCATTCGGGGAGAATGAGGTTCATATCAAGACGGTTTCGGCAGCTGGGGGCATGAGCCTGGTTCTCTATTAACATGCGCCAGGCATGTGGTACGCAGCTAGATAGGATAGAAATAGTTAGCCCCCTGGTTTCGAAAGTCTTTTCCAGCTAGAACAGGCCCATGAGATATGCAGGCAGGCAGGGTCATGGCTTGAGCAAGACCACGCTAAATTAGATGACTTCCATAGTTGCTTACTTACCTACCTACCTATTTATGAGAAGTAGACTCTATCATGATTCTATTTCTATACACTTCATAGTGGAATTCTAATAAATAATTCAAGAGTTTTCCTTCAGCTGTAGCGAAATGAATGATCATGTTTGATAATCAGCAGGTAAGTTAAGAGACCCAAATGGGCACTTGCTTTAAGGGTATCTCCAATGCTGTAATACATACCTACGTACGGGGGGGTAGAAGATATCGGTGGGTTTGGATGGTGAAGCAGAACGGAGATAGACAACGTGAGATTGAGCATTACCTACCAGTTCTCGCATGAATTGCGCCATCATTCAACTCCGGCGTATGTTCATCACCTAGGTAAATATTGTGATGCCGGATTCCAAGCCCAATCGGGTCTCGAGGTTCATTGTCCCTCGCCAAATGGATAATTGAACTTAAGTAGACCAATCAGCCCGCCAACCCACCCATCGTCATCTTCCGCGATCCCATCGCGCTCGCCATCGCCTCTGGTCGGAGACCGAATGACGCAAGGGACGCCTCCAGCCCAGCTGCCATCGGGGGTACGACCGACATTTTCGCCCTCGACGCGGATCTCCATCCCGATGGTAACGCCAGCCCTCCGCTTGCCGTCGATACTAACCTCGAGTTCGCGACCCCGGTTCTTCTCGCTTAGCTTAAGGACGACCTTGGTGTTTAGAGGGAGGCCCAGAGGGCGAAAGCTGAGGCTGCGGGCGCAGATTGGTGTGATAAGTAGCGTCTTGACCAAGGGGTGCATAATACTCCCGCCGGCGGATAGGGAGTATGCTGTCGATCCCGTAGGTGTGCTGATCAAGATCCCGTCGGCCACGGCCTCTGTGAGAAAGTGGTTGTTGACATAGACATCAATGATGGCTAGATGTGGGTTTGGACCTCGGTGAATGACTAGTTCGTTTACGGCATGGAACTGTCGGGATGTAAGCTGCTCTTCTGTCTCTCTTGTCTGTCCAATATTGTTGGGTAATCGTGGAAGGGGCTGCTGCGTGTCGGCAGTAGACGTTGGTATGAGTTGTTCATTTATGTTATTGCCGGCAGCGTCGTAAACGCCAACTTTCAGCCGGTGACGGAGCAGAATCTTGCTAGAACGAGCAAGTCCCATCGACTTTCCACGGATGCCCTCCCAACTACTGCGAAGATGGCTTTCTTCCCCATCCACACTGGTCTTAATGGCAGCCTGCGTATGAGGGTCTTGCAGATCGGACACGGCAACACGACTACCGCTCATATACACCTCGCGCCAGGCACGCTTGTACTCTTCGAACTTCCACTCTCCTAAGAAGCCCAGCGTTCCCATGCTAAAAGACAATATAGGAGGCACGGACGCATGGAGGCTGAAGAGACTAGCAGCGCGCAAGATGGTGCCGTCGCCTCCCAACGTGGTGACCAGATCGATCTTCCCGGGGAACTGGCTCGGGTCTGCGGTATAGATGGGGAAGGGCAAAGACTCGTGGATCGTGGAGGCGATTCGACGTTCGAAGACGAGATTTAGGTTAGGATATTCGCTATGGATGTGGCTCGCAAAGGCTATGGCGGAAGAGGTAACCTTGGGAGCATGAAGCTTCGGAATAACAAGTATATTTCTGGGGGGCTCTGGCCATTGGAGAGACAGTAACGAGGATGTCGAGGTCTGCTTATATCTGGGTAGAATACGGTTGGGAAGAGTCGACGCGTCAAGAATTTCAAGTCGCGGAGAAGTTGTCGCAAACGGTCGGATGGTCTGGGAATATCGTATAAATAAATGTCTACATGTATAGCTACATGTGCTAGGAATTCTCGGTCGCGACATGTTTCCGTTCGAGGCGCACTACCTAGCTTGTCTTCTTCTTCGTCTTACGTTCGCCTTACTCTGCTATGTATTGCCCGAAACCCTCGTCGCGGTATACTCCTCGAAGCTGTAGGAGATACGATAATGGCCAGTCAACAGGGATTCCCTAGGTGTGATGAATCGCATGGCTTATTAGCAAGCGAATAACGAAAACAGAAGTGAGCAAAACCCATACAGCGGTTGACAAAACTAGTGCACTCCAAGATCCGAAGATGAAGATGGAGATGAAGATGCAGACAACGAAATAATGTGGTATAAGAGAGATAGAACTAGTTCAAATGCTGGATTCACCCCATATTCAGTTGACTAACATAACATCTCTGTTGAGTCCGATAATGAATTTCGATAGAAACACTAGGTATAGAGTGTATCTCGTGCCTTGCCAGCTCCAGCTCTGTGTATTTCGTTTCGTAAGCATCGAAAGGAGCATCGATTACTTTTTTCAATGTGATGATGTATTTTTTAAAGAATAAATCTGGGGCACCCCGCAGATGTCAGACTGTATATCAAATTATTGATTCACACTGTATCTGATTGTAACCTCCGGGGTATACTCTACATGTATGTAATGAATGTTCGGTCGGTCCAATGAGATACTACTGGATAGTAACAATCACTATCCTTTATACGTATGCATGGACCACATACGATAGATGCATATTTCTTCAACAAATACATAAAGGGTTAAAAGAAGCCGAGAAAGCGAACCAAGTACGCCAAAAAATCCAGACCGTTCGGCCCGCTAGTTATCAAAGAGGTAACTCTAACAGTTGAGTGTGATCATCATGAGAGTTCGTATGTAATTCATCTAGTAAGTCGTAGTTCGTAGCTCAGCTAAGGTCGTCTTGGATATTATATAAAGACGAAGGTAGTCGTATATTTAACTCAAGAAGTTTGTCTTGTTTCTCTTCCTACTTACCTACCTCCTATTCCAATTCAGTATTCTCAAAGACATTATACACCTTATTTCAAGTATCAAGTCGAACTTCAGAGAAGAAACACGATGGCCGATTCAAACTCCAACACCACGCTCAATGTCGGTGTCATTGGTTATGGGTAAGAATGACTCTTTGCCATTTCGTACAGTCCTTTCCTCCATCATAAACTTATACTCGTCTTCCAGAATGTCCGCAAACATATTTCATATCCCATTCATCACCACTACACCTTCATTGAAGCTGTACGCCATCCTACAGCGAAATCCTGGCCAGTCAGATCTATCAGCTCCGCGAGACCATCCCAACGTCAAGCACTTCACTTCCCTAGACCAGTTCCTCGCCGATGGAGATCTTAATCTTGTCATCATCACTACACCTCCGCAGACACATTTCGACATCGCCAAGCAAGCGCTGCAGGCAGGAAAACACGTTTTCGTAGAAAAACCATTTGTGCCAAGCAGCGCAGAGGCAGACACCTTGATCAACCTAGCCAAGGAGAAGGGACGCCTGATCTGCGTATACCAAAATCGCAGATGGGATAGCGATTTCTTGACGGTGCAGAAGCTAGTCGCCACCGACAAGACGCTGGGTCGCATCGTCGAGTTTGAGACGCACTTCGACCGCTTCCGCTTGGAGAAGCCAACCAGCTGGAAGGGATCCCTTGGCATGGACCAGGGCGGCTCGGCGCTCTACGACTTGGGCACCCACCTAATCGACCAGGTATACGTGCTCTTCGGGATGCCCCGAAGCGTGTTTGCTACCTTTGCCAGCCAGCGCGATGGCCTGTTGTCGGGTCCACAGAACCCAGACTTGGAGCCAGACAGCATAACTGCTCAGCTGTTTTACAACGACGGTCTCATTGCGTTCGTACGAATCGCGGTCGCTAGCGCCGAGACGCACCAGCCGAGATTCTGGGTCCGGGGCACTAAGGGTAGCTATCGAAAGTATGGCTTAGATTCGCAAGAACCCCAGCTCAAGTCCGGAATGAAGACGAGCGATGCCAACTTCGGGAAGGAGGACGCGGAATGGAACGGCAAGCTGACTCTAGTTGGCGATGATGGTAGCATATCCGAGCAAGACTATCCGAACGTCGAGCCCGAAACCTACAGCAAAATCTACGAACTATTTAGCAAGGCTCTGGTTCGGAACTCTGAGGGGGATGTGCCCGTTCCAGCGTCGCAGGCGAGGGATGTGCTGCGAATAATCGAGGCGGCTAAAGAAAGCGCGAAGAATCGTCGCGAGATTGACTTATCCTAAGCCGTCTATGAGAGCCGTCTTGTATGATATCAAATTTCATCTCGTGCCAGTGCTATCAATAAACTAGTCAGCTTCAATGTGGTATAAATATACAGTTCTAGTCAGGCTACAGGATACTTAGCGCAGCATTGCTACCATTCCCCAAATGCTTCTATGCCATGCTTCTATGCCGACCTCTTGAGATGACAATGCCCCTGTTGTGAGGGGTATCGATGACAGCATTCGCGTGAAGCGCGCTCGGGAGCTCAATACTGGGTAAATGACAACTAAAAATGATCACCCATAAAGGGAGTGCGGTAGCATAGTGGAGTCATGCATTCTGGTATCGTGCGCCGCTATACAAGACAATCAAAGCTACCAAAACTCCTATCCCGCGATGCCTAACTGTCCCCATCCCATATATACACGTTCTTCGTGGTATCGTTCGATGATCTACCGGCATCAACAATTGGAATAAAGATCATCTTCTAATTCCCCGTCTTCTCATTGCGCATTCAACTCACCCAGACCATTCCAGAGATTTCTCGACCGACTGTAGCTTTGAAGGATCAACTAAGCCCGAGCCAGCGTACGCATAGTTCTAAGCATGAACCTGAATATCATCCCAAAGACACCAAGCATGACAAAGATTTTGAGAAACTCCCACCAATACCGCGTCCGCACTTCTGTTTCGATATGTCCCTTGATACCAGCGCCATTTGCCGGGAATCGTCCTGTCGAGACGTACTGCTCAAGTAGGGCATCTTTTTCGTACCAACGTTCACGGAGCCACTTGTCAAAATCCTCCTGGCTTTCCAAGGGTATGTCGGCTACAGCAAATCTTCTCCAGTAAAAGTTTACGGACTTAGGAGGCCGTCCTTGAAAATACGTGCTAGACAGGGTGAAGTAGTCTTCGCCATAGTTCCCGCGGCTGAGGAGGGGTGTCAGCTGGTTCATGCCACCAAAAGGGTCAAGAATACCCATAGTTAGGAGTAGGACTCACGGAACACCTTCGTACGCCACGGTGCAGTCGTACACATAATCCACAGATCCCTTCAACTCATTAAGACAAAAGAACATGCCAGTGCTTCGAGGCAGCATCAAATGTTCCATATCTCGAAGTCCCGTCTTGGCAGCCCATTTCGCTGACTTGACGCGGCCGTTTCCTGACAGATTAGTACCCTCAGGGAAGAGAAGCAACCACATGGGATTGAGGTAGCTATTCCCGTCGGGATCCGTGTGTTCAGTCTTCAGCTTGCCGAGCCTGTGGGCTAGGCGTGGTTGGTCGACAGCCATCTTTCGAGACATGAAGATGAAGCCCAGGAACATGCATCCGGGGCCGATGATGGGAATCCATTTCAACGACTCCTTCAGGATGATATAGATATGTCCGTGCATTTGCGGATTATTCGTGTATCCAACCCACCATAGATACAACCAGTCCGTGTAAATCTGCCGTGAAGCACCAATGTCAGCTATTTATGCCTTGACAAAAATCATCAATCCAGCCCTGACCTGATGGTTCGCGATCATAACCAGACGCTCCGGAAAAGCGCATTGCACCCTGCCATCCGGCGTCAAGCTCAACTGTCCGGCAACGGAGGAATCTCCGCTTATTCGTATGACTGTCGGTGCCCACCATTGGGTCATGGTCGTGATCAACAGACCAAACGATGCCTTTGTTTGCGCCATGTAGGCATAATAAAGATCGCGGTTCAAGTAATACATCGGGGAGCCGAGGACCTGAGTAACGTGTACGCTACAAAGCATATCAGAACAGATTCGACGATCCCATCGCTCGGCAAGCGAGGAACAAGGAGTCATACGCCAGACAACTTATCGCGAAATATATGGAAAACGAGATGGCGCGAATGAAAGACCTAAATCGACCGTATTTGGCTTTTCCCGCAGGGTGGGCGACCTTCGGATCGAGCGCGGGATTGGAAATGTCGGCCATCAGTTTCGGTTCCGAGGCATCGCTCGAAGCCGGACGCTGCCGCAGCTCAGCTGCTGTCATGACTGCGTGAATGTGAGGAGGGGCAGGGAAGTTCGTTAGGTAGGGTTCGATGGAATAGCGGATGTCGGAGGGAATATAGGGAAGTTATGGATATTGAGAATGGGCGTTGCAATCGGATGACTTAGGAATGTCGCAGTCGGATGTCACGAGAACGGGAGGGTCGGATATTTTCTCGACATGCTAAAATGAAGGACGAACATCGAATTAGCACAGAGCAGACGGGATAGGCAGATCCAAGAAAGAGAGGCTGAAGCATAGAAGCTTGACAATAGGCATTATAGTTAGGTCAAGTAGCCTAGAGTAGAGTAGCATGTGTATCAGGTTCCGTGCAAGGCCGAAGAGGCTTACTTCCATTCCAAAGTACCCTAGACTTCCAGGTTATGCATCAGGTTATGCATTGTGAAGTACATGCCAAGATCAAAAGCCATCAAGGCGGTAAATACATGTAGAAAAAGACTAGGATTGGAGAGACTAGATATTTACCGACACCGACTCTTCTATAAGATAGAGGATCAACTCAAGATACCGTCAGAATACGAGTTTCATTTTGAGATGTGAGATAGATAATATTGTGACTGGTTGAAAAGATACAACATCTGTCTAGGTTCTAGGTATACGTTAGACGTTAGGTACCTACATACCTACCATGTGCCAGCGAGTAACTAACCTGGACGATGTGGGTTTTGACGGGGGCATGCTGACTCAATCAACCCATATACATAGGTAGGTTCGCTAGGACGTGAACAAAGGATTAAGCCGTTCAATGTTGCAGAATAATAGGTAGCTTCTACTCTATGGAGGTAGGCAGCCAATATCGAGAAAATAGGACAAGATGCGATACGATGCAACCCAATGACCACAAATCAGAGACAGGCTTCAAACTCACCGTTGAGCGAGCGAGTGGAATGGCAGCCCTGATGACGACACGTGCCGCACGTTGATTCAAGGCAGATCTGCAAGTTGATCAGTTAAACATAGCCCCTAAATTGACGACTACATATTAACGTCCATACTTCCAGGTCTTTAATAATCCAGAAGCGATAGGACGGTCTTCTCATCTATGTAGGTTAGGTACGGTACATCAGAATTGACACGACATGTACCTATCTGTGACGACGAGGGGGTTCGGGTTCGTACCATGCAGACAAATGATGGCGAAAACAACCAGGCATTTCTTTCGTGGTTCGCGTCTCGTCAACTCTGTCACCTCCTTGCCTGTCTATGAGAGGGTCACGCGAACACTTACCACACCAATGAGTCTGTGAGTCTGTGAGTCTGTAGGCTGACTGGCTGAGTCAAGCACACGACAACAGGTAACGCGGGGGGTCGTGGGGTAGATTTCGTTGGACCAATAATTATTACATCTAGCCAGATTTTAAAATCGGAAGATCCTCGGGGACACACAGACAGAGAGACAGACATACCGTAAGCATAAGCCACAATGAAGTGGCTAGGGTTATCTCGTCCGACGGACCAAGGATTTGTAGCGCAGTGGCGTACTAGTCTTGTTTACTGTACTTGTTTACTAGAACTTAAGACAACATGCTCTCTAGTATATGATTGGTTCTTCACATTTAGATAGGTAGACATTCATGATACATAGACTACAGTCGCTCCTCTCAATCAGAATGACCACTACTCACTTCCTCAGTTATCCTCCAAAACCGTTAGACGAAACGATAGTTGGCGAGCCTCAAATTCGTGATATTCTCATCTTCTTCATCTCCGGCAACCCAGGACTTGTTAACTATTACGATCCCTTCTTATCGACTCTTCGGAGGCTTCTAGACGGGACACCTTCGTTCCAATTCACACGGTTTCAAATCTACGGCCAAAATCTAGCTGGGTTTCGCGATGATGACCATGAGCCGTTCACAAGACAGCAGAAACCCTACGACCTTGAATATCAGATCCAGCACATGCTAACAGCTCTCAAACAACTTCGCATCGAAACAGGGCCGCGCAAGGGTCTTCCCTACCATGAAGTCTTACTTGTTGGACATTCCGTGGGCGCGTACATCGCCTTGGAACTCTTCCACCGACTCCTTCACGATGAGGCATTGGCTGAGCATGTAAACCTCACTTCTGGGATTCTGCTATTTCCGACCATCCACCATATATCAAGTTCTCCCAATGGATGGAAGCTGAACCTTTTACGCAGAACGCCGGTGCTGGGCGACAACGCCTATCGCGTTGCACAGACGTTTCTGCATCTCCTCCCACGCAATGCTCTTCACTGGATTGTACGAAAGGTGATGGGATTCCCAGCTCATGGAGCAGAAATCACGACGGATTGGCTCAAGAGCCGCGATGGCGTGTGGCAAGCACTACACATGGGAATGGACGAGATGAAAGTGATCGGGGAAGATCGTTGGGATGAAGAATTATGGGAAATTGCCCATGACGCCAAAGCCCATGATAGAGTCATACCGAAGTTCTTTTTCTTTTTCGGGAAACACGACCATTGGGTTGCGAGCCACTATCGCGACGAGTTCATCCAAAAAAGAGAGAAACAGGCTGACAGAACGAAGCTTATAATAGATGAGGGAAACATTCCGCATGCCTTTTGTATAGGTGAGTACATGGCATGCCCTTGCAAAGGCCGAAGGGACTAACGTTCGTCATAGACCATAGCGAGGTTGTCGCAGAAAAGGTTAGCACATGGATCAACCAGATGTACAGTACGGGTTGAAAGAATTTAGCTACCGCGGTTTTTTGCTCCATCGTAACGAAATCACACTCATAAAGAGACATCAGGCCAGTGAACGAGTTCATCAATCTTGATTGAATATTAGGTAGCAATATGAATATCGGAAATGGACCGTACCTACCTGCCTACCTACACATTCAGACAGCACGATCGTACGTATACATACCCACCCACTCAGGTAGGTACCTAGGTTAGGTATTCAGTATGTACCCCGGACCATTCACCTCAAAAGGAATCGTGGAGGACGGAGACCATACGCAGATTAAACCTACAGGAAAATAAAGCAACGACTAAAATATTCACGGCATTTTCACTAGTTCACAGCGATTCCGGATTCAGGGATTAGTCTAATCAGCACATCGAATTACTCTATGAGAACCCAATACCAAACCACTAAGCATACCTTCGCCACCAGCACCAATACAACACACACAAGAAACAAGCAAAGAAATGGATGGACAGCATCAATTCAAGCACCATGAAACGCTACATAGTTGAAAAGCATATCCAACCAATTCGTCCAAGCTCCGTTTATAGCATAACCATACCGGCACCGACGCCCATGGCCACGACAACGTAGAGGCTCACAGCAATGTCTCCCATGGTCATGAAAGAGCTCATCCTGACGGAACCTGGGGCGGCAGCATTCTCGGTAGAGTCGCTGCTGGAAGAGGCAGCGCTGGTGGCGGAGCCGGCAGTAGCAGTGGCAGCAACGGCAACAGCAGCGTCAGCCTTGGACAAGGAAGCCTCGCACCTAGGAAATATTAGCTTATGTGCATCAGTTGAAAAGCGCAGGCAAACTTACGCAGAGTCAGATTTAGCGGACACAACCTTAGCAGCGCCATTGAAGTCACAAGCATCATCGGCGTTGTTCTGGTTCTTGTAGTATGCGTTGAGGATCTGACCAAGCTGCTGCTTAGGGCTGCACATGCTGTAAGGGCCGTAAACACCAGCCTTGGTGTCGGTCTTGATACCGGCGCAAGCGTCGGCGTCGTTCTCGCAAACGTAACCGAAGATGTCACCGAAATCCTTCTCCTTCAGGTCATCCTCAGGAACACAAGACAGAGAGTTGAACATGCAGTCGCAAAGGTCGCTGTCCGGGGTCGGGGGCAGAGCCTCGGCAGCTTGCCAGTTCTTGGAGATGGCGGGGCAGGCGGCGGGGGAGTTGGTGGGCTTGTATGAGTCCATCGAGGTCGACGAAGGCTTGACATCGGCAAGCTTGGACTGCAAGACCTTGTAGTTCTTCATCGGGGTAGCATCATCACCCTTCACCTTAACCAAACCTAGCAAAACGTCAGTCAGCGGAGATAACACGTAGGTAACATCAATTTTCAGCTTACCATAATCGTTCTCCTCCTCGTGGAACATGTACACGATACCACCGCTGAAGACATCAGTCATCTGGCTAGAGTACAAGGCGGTCGTATCATCCCAAGTACGTCCCTCGGCGCCATTGACAGCGTTGCAACCGTACTCAGCAAAGAAGACAGGGACAGAGAAGTTCGAGAAGAACTTCACCTGAACATCGTAGCCAGACTCGGTGAAGCTGCTCTTGCCGCACCACGAGTAGATGTTGTAACCCCAGAAGTCGATAGCGTTGCTCTGCTCGCCGCAGTTGAAGTATTGAGCCATGTTGGAACGAATCTCAGAATCGTCGTTCGCGGCGTAACCAACACCCATCCATCGACCACCGTCGGCTATCTTGTCGGTGATGTACTTCTTCACATCACGAGTGGCAGCCTTGACAAAGGCGGAAGCACCAGCTACGTTATCGGTTAGCACGTCTGACACTTTCTACATCTCATGCCGCAAAAAGCAGACAGACTGCTTTAACGCCATTGCTCGATTACTTACTGTTAGTGTTGTTGTTGGTAACTTCGTTACCGGCAAAGAAACCGATGACGTTGTCATACTTGCCAAGGTTGTCAACCACACCCTTGTATCGGTCGAACAGCTCGACATTCCAGGTCGGGGATTCACGGTTGATAGACAGGGCAGGGTCGCCCAAGTCAGCAACGACGTAGATGCCAGCCTTGTCCAGCATCGACATGCACTTGCTGTGATCGGCCTTCGGGTCGATGGCGTAGGTTCGGATGGTGTTTACACCCAGCTTCTCAAGCAGCGGGATGTCACGTTCGCAAACGTCGGCATCAGCTAGAGGATCCACATACTTGTTGCTAGAGTCGGAGCTACCACCTGGACCGCCACCGGCTTCCTGCTGATAGGCAACACCCTTGATGAAGAATTGATCGCCGTCCTTGGTGAAGAACTTGGTACCCTATTCACGACTGCTTAGTATTTGGTATTTCCTTCGATCCCACGTGGATTCCTGGGACGGAGCCAGTCTTACCTTCATGACAATAGGGTCCACGGCTGCAGCGCTGCTGGCAAGCAGCATAGATGTGGTCAAAGCCGATCGTAGGAACCCCATCTTGTTCTATTAGATTAATTTCGATCTCCGGGATCTCGAGTCAATATTTTGCAGTGCAAGACTCAAAAATGTCGTGACTTGTTGAGCAACAGGATCTGCCTCAACCAAGCTTGTGTCGTTACTGATTTAGAAAGGACTGATCGAATTCGGTCCCAACGTCTTGCTTCTTCTAAGTGCCAAGATGACACAATGTAATATCAAGAGAGTGTAGGTGGATAAACAACTGTATCAAGGAGTGTGTGTATAGTTGGACTGGATACCTAAATCCTTCTTCCCCCAATGCCAAATAATTACAAAGGCTAGAAAAGAGTGTGATTAGAGAGAGACAAGATGCGGCATGAAAGAAGAAGGACTTCGAGTTTGGAGAGAAGAAAAGGGAGACAGAACAGTCAAAAATACTACGAGATATCAGTCAAGGTAGCAAAGGACAGGATATCACCCCCAGTTCTACGGAAGAGATTAAAACTGGTTCCGGCAAGGGTATACCTCAATCGAAGCTACTGATTGGAGAGAGGCGGTCACAATAAGACCGATATAGATTAGTAGAGGCTGGGGTTTTTGCGGGTAGATGGACAAGGGTGCCAGGGGGGGGGGCTCCTCTTCGTCCGAACGAGGGACAAGGGACCAGGGGACAAACACCACTCGTTCCAACTCCTATTGCCTATTTCCTATTTTACATTATTACTCCTTCTCTAGTTGAAAGTGTAGTTGGTTTTTACCTAATTATGACATGTGATAAATCCTCCTTATTGAGCCCGACAGGTTGGTTTTATTTCGTCAACATCAACAAGTAAGCATGCTTTTTCTTCTTTTGCATAACTTGGCCCAAACAGCCAAAACCAAGCTTCCACTCCATACCGAGAGCAACAACGCTTGTTAGGTGAAATACAATCTGTCAAACAACCCTCGTCTTGATAAGCGTCATTGTTTTAGAATGGAGAGATTGCCCACATAGCCTTCCTACCTAGGTACATAGACAATCTACAGGCTCGTATTGAGCAAGTAGCATACTCGTTGGTTTAAAGCTATTACCTCTTCGTCCCTGTCGATCTCAGGGGAACCAACCCCAGCTAGCCCCTTGTACGGCCCCCCTTGTATGCCGAGAACTCAAAAAAAGCTCTTAAGGTTTTAGTGGAGAGCCCTAGTTTGCTTGCTCCGTTTCAGATGAGGCGCAGCAAGACATTTCACTGGACGTTAACACTGGGCACCGTTAAGATACTTGTTTGTGAGCCTCGAGCCCACCTGTCATGCCGGTACTTCTCTCCGACCTTGTTAGCAGACAGATCCACCGACCGAGCTGCCAAGCCAGTTACATGACATTAAATGTCAGTAAAATTCCGTATAATTTTAGAGGTTAGAAAATACTCGGTAGGAGGTTTTACATACATGTAGTATTCTTGACGACATTGGTAAAGTACTGTATCATCATGCATATTATCGTACACTGTTCAGCAAATGAGATAAATATCACCAGATAATTACTTGCACCGCGGAAATGCTCATCGATACTCATCAATACCTACTCATAAATGCGTCACGGCGCACAATCCTACAGTTCTGTTACCAGCCATGCCAGCTACATGTCATAATAACCATCAGTACTATGTACATACAATTCTGAACGATTGATTGTCTCACACTAGCTGGACTAGGCATTTCCAAATTCTTCGGTCACGTCAATCATCAACCTGTTTAGTGGGACGCCTTGGTCCGTCCAGGATGTCTCGTTTCTCATCTAGGCAATGACTAACACGGGATGATAATGATCTTCTGCGATTTGCAAATCCTCCCTCACCTCCTTTACCCACCTTCCGTGATCATCCTGTCCTCCAACTTCCCTTACAGCCACTGACGATTGTCAATCCACTCTATATCTTGTTCATTCCTGCGACTTGCGCTTTTTCTTTTCTTTCTCTTCGCCACTTTTCCTTCGCGCGGATCAAGACGACAGAATGAGGCAGGGTTGAAAGATGAAGGCACAGGCCAATTCTGTGATAGGTTGGAAATTACCGACTTCATGCACATAGGAGAGGTCGTTTTCTCTTATTTTCTAAGCGCACTTGTGATATTCATGTCTCTAACTAATTACCTAGGTACCTAGTCAGCCTAGTCCGCTCGGCCGGTTTTTGTTAGCCATGAATAATTTTACTAAATAAACTGCTCCGTACCTATGCCGCAAGATTTTCAACCACAGCCGTTCTCCGAGCCGGTCCTTTAATCAACTGCACTCTGTGCGATCTACTCGGCTGTGGGCATTTTTACTCCGATCACCTTTGATATTGATTCCTTCCATTTGTTTGGGACAATCCATGCCCCTAAAACTACTGGGTTATGAGGTCTGAAATATCATTAGTAGGGGGGCATGTAACTACCTAATGTAATTGGGTAATGTCCGTAGTCTTTGTCGTCGTGGGACACCGCATCTTTTAGAGGTAGTGATGCTTTCCCAAATTTAGAATTGATTAAAAGAGTTGCATTGCCATTAAGGACAGAGACCTATCCTGCCTCCGTTCTCCTAGGTAGCTGGAGTACCCAGATTTAGCTTAATGTATTACAGAAGTATAAGCATCTAATTTGTCTATTTGTCTAGGTATTATTCATCGGCATCGGCGGTTGTTCAGAAAATCGATATTATAGGCGACCAATGATCACGATAACTTTCATCGGTTTCTCGAGTCACAAGATAACCGGCTGAGCTTTTCTAGGTCACCCGCCCCTTGGCCCCAATGAACGAGTCAAAGACAGACGTGTAGAACTTCATTGATTACAACGAGCCTAACATCGTGGTTTTTGCATCCCCAGAACACTAGGAAGCCAAAATCCCATTCCATAATATTCACGCTTTGCTTAATAATGTGTTGGAATTTAAGTCCACATGACTACACGGTGAACGTTGGAGATGCTGCTCTGGTTGCAAGAAAGAAAAAAAAAGATAGATAAAACGTGATTAAATGAACTAACTACCTAGGTCTATAATTTGAAACCGAGACGCAGTAATAAACTCGTTCAGAATAAACCTCCTCTATAATGTGTCCAATATACCGAGGCAACCTGCTCGTCGTCCCATTCCAAAAGGACACCTAAAACAGTAATATTCCACGGTTATATCGTACACCATAAACCACTAGACGTCGGCAGCACGTCTTATACTAAGTACGGTACTGAAGCTATAAAAGCCCCCGTACAATAGTAATATCTCCTTCCAACATGAGGCCCTGGACTTTAGGCGCTCTCGGAGCACATGTCACTCTCCCTCGTCTGCGTTGTAATCCCGCCGCTATCACCTTCCTCTGAATCGTCCTCAGCAACAAACGCCGCAGTACCACTAGAATATTTACATTCCATGTACTCAGGCATAGGCGCGATTGGATACTGCCTATTGATTATCCTAGCAGCCCTCTCGCCAAAAGCAGCGTCCCACGGCATTTTCATAGACGAAGGGATGGGCCACCCGAGCAGTGAACTCCGAAGCCAGAGCCGTACCAAATGCCTCGAAGAGGAGGCACCGTCTATGTACGACTCTCGAGAGTGCAGGAGGCCAAGGTTGTTGATAAAAACCAGATCTCCGGGTTGGGTGTCAAGTCGCACTTGATGCTTCTTAGCCACCTTTTGCAATACCGTAAGAGCCTCCTGTTGGTCTAATGTGAGGTATGGAATCGACCCGGGGCGCGAGAGTGGATGAGGTCCGATGCGTGACGGGTCCATGGAAACGAGCAGGTTACCGGCATGAAATTCCAGCAGCGGGCATAGAATAAATGGGGGATCTTTCTTCGAACTCCTACGGGATATGTGAGCCGTGCTGATTCGAACCATGTAGCTAGAATTTCTCGCCTACGAGAATGGCAAGGACAGGGTAGGTATTTACTCACGTTTGAATCGGCCAGTTAGGTTTGCTTAGGACATGCAAGGCCCATGGGTTCGATTGCACAAGATCATTGTAAATGGCAGAAATGGACGCCACGCAAGTATGACCGCCTGCATCGGCTCGATCCCGAACTTGTATGGATAGGATCTCGCATCCCATGTCATTGTGAAAAGGCTGGTTGCGGTCAACTTATTTTCTCCTTTTCTTCGTTAATATCTCACATTGGGGGGGATAGCTTACTAGACTTCCATTTGTATGAATGCCGTGGCGTTTCTCCTTCGGCACGGTCCACGACTTGGAATCAGTGACATGAGCTTTTCCATACGTCAGCAAGTCATAGCAAGTAACAGGAGTTGCCGAAGCAGATAGGACAAATACAACTTACAAAGCATGTCGCCCTTGGAGTTCTGTACACCTCTTTGGTCGCCAATATGGCTGGCGATCCCGAGGAATAGGATAATATTATCCTCGATGCTATAGTTGTCTGGCTTTAGCCCGCGAATGATGCAGATGCCAGTGCCATAATGGACCTCGTTGGCACATTGGCGGAATAGATCTCGAAGTTCCAGCGGCAATGAAAAAAGTTCCGGTGTCACCTCGTCGCCATCTAGTTCCAATTCTGGATGATCTTTTAGCAGACTGTAGTGGCAAATTGGGCAGACGATCTTTGAATCTAACAAAAATAACAATAGTCGTTATAAGAAAGGGAAACCTACCACGGAATTCCCGTAGGGCATTCTCCAGCCAGACCACCAAAGATTCTTTTAGGACGATCTGATGTATCTGGCCCTTGCTAGAGCCACGTCCAGAGTGATTCGTTGGACCACTGGTGGAGTTAGCAGGCCCCTGGGGTGGTTGAGGAACATTAGTCTCCTGCCGGGACAAAATATCCGCGGCAGGTTCCTGCTGTTGGTGATGCATTTCAGCTGCAGACCAGCGAAGCTTTCAGGAACGAGCGGACGTAGGTGAGCTGTCACTTCTCAAGAGATTTACGCGAAGTAAACACTTAGGATGTGGCCTTCGAGGGGCGAGAGTTGTTTACCACCCTGACGACTTCAAAATGACATCTACGTTGTCCTTCTTCATGAAATATATCGGCTGAAGGCCATCGAGGACATTAAAATATGACACAAGTCTACTCTCTAAGCTATTTGTCATTGGCGCGTGAAGACACCTACTTTACATACCTACACCTACCTTTTTCTGCTCTTCTTGAAATCATAGGCGATTTGGATGTCGGCCACGAAGCAAAGAGAAGGGAATCGTGTTGGCCTTGCATGGAATTGCCTAACGCTCTAGTAGCACATACCATCAAAGAGCCGAGAAATGTGGTAACACCTGAACCAGTGGCCTCTTTCTTTGGTCTCATCGGCCCAATATCCGGAAGGAATATGCATCGTTCCAGAGTGTCGACTACCACTCTTTCGAGAAGACAGGGTAGTCGCCGCGGGAAGCGTGATGGAGGGTAAGGTGAAGCCTGAAATTCTGAGGATGATGCGCCTCTTTTTTTTTTCCCTTGCCATCTCGAAGGAGATGCTTCGGCTATGAGTTCATAAATTCATTATCGTGGGCAACGTGTCGCCCGGCCTACATCGGAATCGCTGAGCTCTGCGTTGACCGACTTCTTCATCTACGAGGAAGGAAAGACAGGCATTGCAATGGTGCACAAGCTAGGGGGGTATGGCCTATCTAAAGAACGTCTTGAATTAATTAAGAGCAAGGAACAAGATCGGACTCACATAACGTGCGATCTTTCTCGCATATAGTCATCCACCATGAGTCGTCCGGATCAGAATCCGTCTTTTTTTTTCACACCACTATNCCCCCCCACGAACCTGAGAATGCGCTGTGCCTGACGTGGTACTAATAGTACCGGGGGATGACCGGGAAGAAGACCCTCGCCGCGAGGCAAGACTAAGATGGATAAGGATTCGCTTCCAAGTACCCGTTTGATTGGAAAGACAGGTCTCGGAAAGGCTCCCCACGGGAACGGCTAGCGGTACTGTGATTACGATTGGTCTTCCTGTAAGTCGTGCATGAGGCTATTGTGGGAAGGGATTTGTTAACCATGAAACCGGCCAATTCAGACTTGAGCTCGCCACAACCGCGCACGCACGGGATATGACGGCAGCAGCGAGGTCGTACGCGCAAATCAACGAATTTATGAGACGGATGCCTGTGATGCCGAAGAAAAAACAAAAATTGGAGTGGGAGACTTGTAACTTGGCTCATGTCTACCAAATAAGTTCAAAGAGCGGAAAACGTATGGTGAGTCTTGAGGAAAGTGGTCTTGATTACAACCCCCAGCCTGCTGGGTGTTTCGGGATCTGCTGGGAAGCAAACCGGCAGAAATCTCAGCCCTCCTGACCGTCATGTCAGTAAGTTATGCATGATTCGGAATAGCTTACCGTATGCTGTAAGATATAGGGCGTGGGCTGGCCTGCAACTTTAACTCGTATGTGATCTTGTTCCTGTGTAGCGACGAGTGCGTAACCGTAGAATGAGGTGTATAGACCGGGGTCTTTAGACGTAGGGATGTATTTCATGCGCTTCGTTGGGGGCCAAGGTACACATGCGGGATAGCACTCGAGGAGCTGCATGTAGTGGCTGATGCCGTCGGTGGCTTGACTTTGCTTTTATTCTTTTTGGCGGAAATTATTCGTTGCTTTTGGAGTTGAATGAGGATGACTTAGGTACCTACTGAGGGGGGCTGAGGAGCCGGGGGGAGCTCACCAATAGGATGTTGTGAATATTTGCATCCTGCTGATGATGCTGCTTACTTCCCAACGTCGTCTTGATCGTCATCGCACAACTTCAAGCCATAACCTGCAACTTTCCGGTCAAAGGGTCGCTTAGAAGCAAGAACTTTTTTGTTTTGTTTTTTGTTTCCCCGGTGGGGGGATTTCAAACCATTGATCTCGAGAAAATCCCTTGTGCTTGCATCCTTCTGCAACGAGGACCAAGCTGACCTGGCAGGCTGGGCGGAGCTCGTACGCACATCGCGTGTATTACGAGACCAGCAAATACTACTACTGGCTCTGCATTTCACCGGTTTCCATCTGAGAGTAACGATTGACCCCTGCGCCACTTCTCATTCACCGGTTGAGGTGAGTGTGTGACAGTATATCGAAGTGCTGGAGAAACCGGCAGTTTTTTCCTTGATACACACGCACACGCAGGCACGCGCACGCACGCACGCACGCACGCACCCAGAGTCCAGGACGGCGGCGTCGTGGTCAGCCAGGGAATGATATCAGATCATTATTACGGATTAGATAGAGGCCATTATGGAAGGAACCGACATCGCCGCCCTCAAGCCCGTTCCGGCACTTGTAAGGAACCCCCCGATTCATCCTGCTGGGGTCATGCCCATTGCTAGCCCATCATGTAAGGCGAAAAAGCGACCGTGGGTCGCGTCCCTGCATTCCCAAGCTGGCCACAGTCCCGGTTCTTCTTCTTCTTCTTCTTCCTCTTCTCCCCTCTCGCGAAGCAAGAAGACCAATAAATCCAAAGGACCCGAGTCCAGGTCGTCGTTGCGGTCACCATTGGCCGGACCTCCTCATAAGAGAAGACAGAGCACCGCTGCTGACGTTACCATTGTGACCCCTTCTTCTTCTGCCGCCGTCGCGACGACAGGTGGAACTGAAGCTTTTAGGCACCAGATTTCCGAACTTAACTGGGTTTCTTCTATCCCTTCGGGACCCCCTAACTACGGCCAAGTGCTCACCGCGCCAGATAATAGCTCATCGGGAAGAGATCCCTTCACTCTTTCTTCTCCCCTCGCACAGACGCCAAATCTGGGTGGGTACGACTGGCAACCCCATGGTTCGGTAGGACCATCACCTTTAAACAACATCACTTTTTCCATGTTGCCCCATCCGGTCAACTACCTTACGCCCGGATTCTTCTTTGAAAATACGACGGGAAACTACCCTGACAGATATCATCCAAATATTTGGACCCCTACTTCGAATTTGCCTTCGGTTAACCCCTTCGGTCCCATAAACACGCCGACTGTGATGATGGTGGACCAGCAACCAGTGCTCATGAATGACATCCGGCGCGATTGGTGTGATATTGACGATGAGCAGAACGTTAGGATCATCGATGTACCGCCTGATGAGCCACCTATCCAGCAGTCCGTTCCACAACCCGACCAAGAACCAGGGGACGTGAAAGACACGAACGACCACAGCGACATTAGGCAGAGTCCCGCCCACCCGGACGACAAGACCCCTGTTCATCCTGAAAGGACTTGGTTGGAAGACCTGCCTCGTGTAGAACCCGAGGATATATCCGACAAAAAGCGCCCACCAAAACCGCCGAGATCTGGCAGGACGAGACAGCTAAAGGTATCTATCTCCCTGGCTTTAAGCAGACAGCCGCGTTTGTCATGAGCTAACATGCAACGTTGCAGGCATGCATTCGATGTCGCATGCAGAAGATACGAGTATGTCGACCGCCAACCACCTGTATTGTTATGAAAGTAGCGCTCACTCATCTTTACGTTAGTGTGAACCCGACCAGGCAGACCCAGAAGGGGAAGCATGCCTGACATGCCGTGGAATAAACATGGACTCGAAGAAGGTGATCCATAGGCTTCCATGTAAGCGATGGAAGCTGACCGAACTTGTCCTATATCGAGATGGGGACTTGGGTCTAACGAAGCGATGGGGTGGCATCAAGATGAAAGATCTTGGGCCACGAGATTGGGCTGACAACAAGATCCGTAGGATAGAGATGGTTATTGGTTTCCGTAACTGTCCGTTCGAATTTGAAGTGAGGAGGTTTAAACCCATTAGAGGGGATGCCATTTCGAAGTGCTGGGTTGACTCGAGGGGGGAGAGAAGGGAGATTCGCATCGAGCCTTACGCTCTTGTCGACATTCGAAAAATCGCGAAGAAATATAAGATATGGGTGACGGTGACAGCAAAACATGCCATGTGGGAGTATGCTAGGGAACGTGGGGTAAATCTCGTGGTGAAGAAGACGTATGAAGCTGCGTAAGTGAAACCCCTTCCCTCTCCCCCCCAAAACACTTAAGGACGTCCATCTCGAGTCAGGTCGGCGGCTGAACTAGGCACTGATAGCTAACTCGAAGTACTATACCTTTGCAGACTGGAATATTACTCAAAGTTAAGAGTGAGTAAGGTTGCGAGTAGTATTTCATGAATGTCCTGCTAATATCTCATTAGGACGAGCGGTCGCATCAATCGAAGACAGATGATGTGGATCGTGAGGAATTCCTCAATCGATATTTTTCGCTGTGGTTTGCGAATCGTGAGTTACCCGTGCCCCCGTCCTTCTAACTTTGGGCAGACACCAACTGGCGTGAATAGGAAACACCATAGGGTCGGCATCTATCGTCGGAGAAGAGAGGCTTGGAATGACGCCAATAGCAGACGAGGAATGCCCATTCCATGACATGGTACTAGCACCTCGAATGATCTCGGCGCAGTTTTTCTCGATCGGGTTTGAGATGATACTTGTGCAGCGTAGGAAACAGTTGCTCGAGGAATTGTGGAAGATGATGGCGAGCAAGAACCCCCAATATTTCTTCACCATCTACCTCACAGTTTTCATGCTTCTCCATGAAGTCTCGGTGAACTCCAAGGATAGAAAACGTCGTGCGATACAAAACAAGATGAGTGTGAGTGACAACATCTGTGTCAGCTATGATTCGATTGGTTGGCTGACTGAACGCGTACCCAGAAACAATATGATCAAGAGGAGACGGCAGAGAAGATACAAGAAGGGGCGAATATTGTCCTTATTCATTGGCATTATTATAAACGAGACTTCAACACGCCCATGACGAATTCGGAATCGGAGGACAAGAAGAAGGCGGTTTGGGGAGAGCTGGATGACGACCAGACACAGCTGCTGGCTGAAACACGCCAGGCCTATAAGGACAGAGGTGAGAATTTTCTAGTTTTTTTCCTCTCGTTTATTTGGATTTTGTTGGACTCGAAGCTGACAATGGATGGGTGATAGTGGAAGACGATATGACTTGGGAGCACGATCTTTACTTCGTCTCGCAGATGTTCGAAGATAACTGGCAACCGAAGCCAACATTCAGCCGATCTTCCAGAACTAGAACGTAAAATAGGTCTCTAGATTGACCCCCGGTAGGATATTGACATGGATATTAAAAAGAGAAGAAAAAGGCAGGTTTATGACATGATGATCTTTATTCTTCGTTTGCATATTTCGTAGCATTGAGCGTCGTTTGTCGATTTGGGGATATATATATAAGTACCACCTAAGGTACCTAACCGACAGTAGCATTATTAGGTATAATAAGATCTGTATTTTCATCTGACATTGACCTTAGTGGATGAATGAATCATGATGATTGCTCGCTAGGTTCCAAGTTGGTGATGTAGGCTAAATAGGTAGGTAGGTAGGTATGTATTGGATGTTGTAAAATGTAGAAGATGTTATGCTTACCAGGTCCATGTCAACGGGACAAAGAAGGTAGGGTACAGCAAGGTACGGTAAGGAGGTAGGAGGTAGGCACCCATAAAAATATAGTGATGTGTAACCTTCTAAAAGAGCAAAACCGGGTTCTAAGTTAAGCCATCCATCTGCACTGTGGAACCAGGTCGCGAAGTTGTAGGTGCCGGATCCCACTAATTTAGCTTCCATACCTTTTTAGGTAAGTTTCTTATCTGCCAGGTGGCTCTTTATCAATACAAATACATCTGGCAACTGGCAACTGGCAACTGCCAACAATTAACGATGGAAGTCGCCAGATCGCTTTTTTAAGCTTCCAAGACTTTAGATAACCAAAACATCGTCATTCCTTTTTCAACCTAATCCACCTTGCGAGTCCATAGCAACAACACATGCGACCTAAGTTTTACTTAGTATAGGGTCTTTTACATTTACCTCTTATACAAACAAGTTGAATTCTGTGGCATAAAGCTACGAGTAGGGACACGTGCAGGGCTGGCAGGTCAAGATATAGTACCTCCTCCACCTTGAACCAACATCTTACAAGCGTTATCGCATCGCATTCCGAATAACCCACCGTCACAATGTCGTCCGACCTCGAAACCTTCACCATGCTGCCCTTGCAGATCGACCCTCAAACCAAAGCGCTAGCAACATCATCGGGGTCGCGCGCTTTACAAGCCGAACTAGCCTCCCTAAACACTCTGCACCGTTCGCTCCTCACCATCGAGACGCCAAACCAAGTGCCACCCCCTCCCGTCCCCGTAAACCCCAAACGATCCGCCAATATTAGCAAGCTGCGGGAGAGCGGCAATAACGAATACCGCAAGGGCAAGCACGCCGAAGCTGCCAAGTTCTACAGCTTAGGCTTGCAGATGGCGCTGACCCGACCGCTCTGGGAACCGCAGCAGCTGGTGCGCGAGGAGGTCGCAGCGCTCTATGCCAACCGCGCGCAAGCCTACATGGGACTGCAGAGCTGGGCCGAGGGTGCCGCGGACGCAGAGGCCAGCGTCGAGGCCAAGCGCGTGGGCAACTCGAAGGCTTGGTGGAGGCGCGGAAAGTGCCTGTTGGAGATGGGACGATTGACCGAGGCCAAAGAATGGGTTAGTAAGGGTTTGGAGATGGAAGGGGATGAGGGTGAGCTGGTGGCTTTGTTGAAGGAGATCAACACGAAATTGGGCGAAGCGAGTAGCTCGTAGTGTCATGGTTTCGTTATCACCAGCTCTCGTCTGCCCTCCATATTATTACATGTTATGAAGAAGGTATCGTGCCGCTTACATTATGGATTCTCTTGGGTGTCTCGGAGTTCGAGGATGGACTGTATATACCTTGGTAGCCTGTTTGTTCTATGTTCATTGGGAGTCTCTTACTGTTCACACTGTTCCCAGATACCTTGCTGAGGTTGGGCACCATTTGGATCGATCAATGGCATCCCCGTCACATATTCCGCCTCGCACCACGAACGAAGGTAGATTGCAAAAGTAGTGGCACAGGATATCGTCTTATGCGATACGCAAATAAATTGCCCGCAGTCATTGTATAAAATGCCTCTCCTTGCCTCTCCCTGCCTAGCGTACACGTCCTGCTTCCTGATTTCCTCCATTATGTACAGGATGCATGTTTGTTGGCCCAATGCTAACCACATCCGACTCGAGAGAAGTGAACATTCCGTCATCACCTAAGCGATGAGCAGAGATGATGATCCAGATACGCCCGAATCCTAACATCAAGCCCCAAGAATTGGAAGCGGCTCGTGTTCCTCCAGCGGCAAATCCTCTCCCTCTCAACCTTGACTTCCTCTGCTTGGCTCCGGGCACCTGAGGTATTATAAGTGTTGCCTAGCCGTTCATCATGTGTAAATGCCCGACCCTCAAGCCTATACAAATCCGACCAAGAAAACTGTGATGGAAATAGGAAACAAAATATAAAAAAGGCCTCAATTCGTGGTTATCGCTCGCGTGGTATCGTCCTTCCTCTAGTGGCCCAGTCCAATTCAGTTCGTTCCGTTCGGTCTGCCTTCTGCCTTCTGCCATCCATATTTGTACTTGTACAACACTTTCATTCCGAATCTATTCCTGCTTCTCCGGGTCTGCCTTCTCATTAAGACCCTTGTTCCGAGGCCTCATCACAGCATCTTGGCCGGTCATACGACGATCGAGGGCACGATCTAGCTTGGCGCCGAGGGCAAGCTTGTTGAGGTTGGCAGATTTCTCTTCGGATAGGACGACGCGTTGCTGCGATAGGGCTTTGTTCTCCATACGTGCCAATCCCGTCTCGATCTCTTTAATTTCGGCATGTGCCGAGTCGGTCGTCTGTACTGTGGCCGCCAGCGACGGTGCTGTGCTGTACGTGCTGTACCGCATGGAAGCGCGGGGAGAGCCGATCTATTCCATAGTTAAACGTTAGCTTTTGCATACCTAATCCAACACTACGGTAGTCATGCGCGACGACAATTGACGGATATAAAGGTCAGAGAGTGTGGAAGTCAGTCGCCCTCAGTTACAGCCTTGCGGTGCAAGTAGATAGTTGATGCTGACGAATACAACAGCGCGCGAAAAAAAGGAGAAGACCTCGCAACGTACAGTAGATGGTGCCATGATAGGACGGGATGAATCTAACGAGGTAGGCATTGTTTCTGATTGGGATGCGCCTAGGTTTTGTTTCTTTCTTTCTCACTCTCTTTCTCGTTCCGGCTTGGTTGATAGTATTAGATCGATGAACGGGGTTTGCGACAAATTTAACGGTGAACTGCTGACGGAGGGTTCGTCAGAGTGGCAGTGGTGAGTGGATCGAGCTTCGAAACGGCGCTATGCAAGGATGGGTAGGATGGACGGACGATGCCGGGATGGGGGGATCGATTTGGATGAACTGATGAACTTCAGGGTTGATAAGTTAGTTACCATTTGGAATGTACCTAACCTGGAAACTGTAGCACGACCGAAATGTAGGTACTCTATCACTCACTCACTCAATCATTCAATCAATTGAATTCTATTTATTCGGACGGAACGAGTTGGCATGCAGTTAGTTATGCAGATAAGCCCAACGAGGAGAGTCACTTAGAAGGAGGGGGGGAGAGAGGCTGGCGGAAAATAGGGGTTATGTTACAGTTGCGCGCAAAATAGGAAGAAAAATAAAATAAAATAGGTAGGTAATAAAGAGAAAAAGGGATGGTGTGTACTCTAAAGTTGCTCGTGGGAATGGTAGCAATTGTACTACGAGAGCTGCAAGGTCATTGCGAGTTTAGACCATGATAGATCATCATAGTGACTATATTAATATTATAACCAAGGAAGGGCAACTTATATCATAATGCTACCTACAGTACCTAACCTGACCTACTGTACCTAACTGAAGTCAAGCCAATTAATATGTCAGTGATTCGAATGTCTACATATCTATATTAAATACATTAAACACTACAATCAAATAACAGTGGTTATCCTCAATAATACATCCCTTAAAATGATAAATAACGCCATTGGAATTCATATAAAATGCCATTAAAATACATTTTGATCCTGATTGTCTCACTTTCAGTGTAGGCGGCCACATGGCTCATGGCTCTGTACTATGTATTCGCTTAGTCCCTGTGGGTTGTCCCACATCCATCATCGACCTACCTACTGCATATATCGATAGTATGTTCATCATCCATGGATGCAGTCAGCAACAAGCAGATATAGCGTAGACTAGACAGCTTAACTGAACCGTAGTCAGTTTAGTTTACTACACTTATGTATGCTAGGCGCATACGAAATGAAACAACTTGTTTTCCTTGTCCATAGAAAGACCTGGAGAGGCTTAAGGGGCAAGGATGAAGGGTGATCTAGCCCAACCAGCCCAGCCCAGCCGGTCCCTCAGCTTAAGGAATGCCATGTGCCCAGGTGCCTCGCGTGCCCGTTCCCCCTCAATCCTTCTCGTTACTACTGTACCTACATGCATATCGCGTGCAATACTATCTACTATGTAAAGGATTCAATAAGGACCCATTCGACTTCGCCGCATTGAAATGCTCAATTATGCAGCCCCTGTGAAAGAAGATTACCGACCAAGCCGATTGATTTCCGTATCCCTAGGTACATAGTAAGTACCTACCGAATTGTGCTGCCACGATAGGATTTTGCCAAGGATCAATTGTTGAGCTCGGATGTCGCTGATCATATGGGGATTGAAGACATAATTTTTTTTATTCCTTTGTCTTGACTCTTGACAAGGTAATGACTCAACCTACGACATTGGGTATATCTACGCCGTAGGCTGCTAGGGCATGCAACTGTGGTGTAAACACCCAGGTAGATAGCTGGGATACTAAGCGACAGGCAGACAGGATCGAGCGCGCGTGAAGATGGATCGGTGTACGGAATAAGGCGTTCCTTGTACATATCTTCAAGGTCCCCCCCCGTCCTTATCTTTCGTCGACAAGGACTTTCGCGGACATTTGCACGTGGTCCAATGATCATCATGTCGATCCCGGCCGAGCAACATTTGTTTCCTTTTTGGAAAGTGAAGAAACAATTCGCTCTCGGTTCTGCGTAAGGAGGTTTCATCGTCAGGTAGTATACTAAAGTAAGTGAATAACGATCATGTATGTATGTATGTAGGCCTATTACTATCACAACGAATACGACTAACCATCAACCAACCAGGTGTCCTGACGTTCCAAATCACCCTCGGAAGTTTGGATCGCTGATATTTGCAAAACACATGGCAAAGGGGTCCCCTGTCAGCTTCAGCCTATCCCGCTGCTTTCGTCAGACCTGCATGTTCGAGCACGTGGCGGTAAGGTAAGCTCAATGCAACCCCAGCGTGTCACTAACCGACATAAACGGCATGGGTGCATTTTAGGGTATGTAGGTACCTTTTTGCATCTTGTCCAATGCCTCCGGTGTAGGTGTGTGATGTATGTTGCACGATACCATGCATTTATCAAATATTATACCAAGTTCAAAATGTTCACGGACGTTGCCGTTAGACCCGGGCCGGATATTCTTGGGAAGCCATCCTACACGTTGACGCTTTACTTCGAGATGGTGATACTTGTTGACAGACCAAGTAGGTGCCTAGGTACCTACCTACGTATTTACTCGACTACTCGTGTAGTAACCTACCTCTCTACACTGTACTTAACAATATGTGTGTACGCAAATTCGGATGCGATACATATTAGTGCCTACCTATGTATGAGATGGAGTGAGGATCCAACGATATTGGAAAGTGATCTGTCGAAGTCGCTAATATGGTTACATGCAAGTAGAATTGCAATACACCCAGATGGTATACCCTCATTACCTCTAATTACAGGCAACTGGCATTGTTCGACCCGAACACACTATTTAGATGCCTGCCATATATTAGGAACAACATCCTATCTTCATAGGTAGGTAGGTAGTTACGTTTCTCGTTAATGAATCTTTGACCTTTAATCTGCAGCATGCCGCGGTCGGAGGTTAGATTCACCCTGCGACATCAAGCGAGACAGAGGAGAGCACCGTCGCAAGTCGAGCCTGTCTCATCTAGACAACGTCAAACGAGGTGTAATGCCGATTCTTATTGACCGATGCGACCTTTTATTTTCACTCGTCACCAGTAGAGACATGTTGTGCGAGTTTTGCACATGCATTTTGGCACACTCCGCTAACTTTGAGATCGTTGCAGGATGAAACCAACGGCCTCATCACGTTCGTAGCTCGTGCGCATGTATTACTCAGGTTACTACAAGCACAAGTCACGTCAATACGATGGTTCAACGACAAGAGCCAAGTTTCAGTTGGCTGACTTGATTTCAAGACCACGTAAAGCAGAAGGCAGAAACAAGAAAGCAGACTGCGTTCCGAAAGTGTTCCTATCCGCATCTGCATCCCATTCACCAGAGTCTTGTGGTCATTCGAAACTGTTTCTTTTTGATAACTGACTGGAATACCAAATGAGTGTAACTTGTTTGCCAATTCCAAGCCAGCAGGCATGACTCTTACTCGTCACTGTCAAACCCGCCGTTTCCGACCGTCTTCATTTTGCAGTGGTTATTGCAGCCAATTGTATACCCCTTTAGGACTACATAACATGAACTCATTAGTGGTGACCACGACTTTTATGAGATTTCTTCTTCCCGTTTAGCGTCTTTGGCTTTTTGGAATACTCGGCGCTCGTGTCGTGGCTGAGACGGCGAGATCCTCGGGAGTTCGGACTTGTCACGGTTGATATGGTGACCTGCTCGCTTTCTTCGGGAACGGGGGGACAACTACTATTACTGTGGCCGAACTCGTACGCCGTACTTCGTTTGTGCACCGAACCTCGCGTGGTGCCGTGCATCTTGCGGCTGCTTTTCCCCTTTCGAACCTCGGCGAATGTTATCTCTGGGCTGGTACCCCGCGACGTCGCTGAAGAAAGGTCAAGTTAGGGAAATATTTCTCGTGCCGGCGATGTTGGATCTTTTACCCTCACAAGATGAGCTGCACGAACTACAGCACCCGTGACCGCAAGGCACTTCCATCTCCTCGACGTTTCCCGTCAGGGGGTTCCAGTCCATCCTACGACCCAGCACGGTACACCATCCCTGGGTATTGGGACCCTTTCCGCATACGCAGCAATTCCAGCTCCCCAACAAAGCTTTGAAGTTGCAGTTCTGCAGGGGACAGTCGACGTTGGTTGGCTGCGGCGTGGAGTAGATCGGGTTCGAGCAGGGTGTCTCATACCCCGTGTCCAGATCAAACATAGCCTCCGGACAGTACAGCCACTTCACCGATGTGTGCGAGCAGGGATGGTAGTGAGGATGTCCGTGGCACATTTTCGCCTGTTCTGCGTATCTAGTAGGGGTCAAAAGTGATGATAAAATGCTACGAGATCAGCGTTCTGGCGAAGGAGACAAGATAGCCTACGTAAACTCTAGCATCGGACATCAAAAACCCTTTATATACGCTAATCAGTGGCTGTAGACCACTATATTCTCCGGCGGCGACATCAGAGTCGCCAGCTTGGAGGTTGCTCTCACGTACAGGTTCCAGCCTCGATCATCCCTGTGTCGAAAGAGAAGAAGAAAAGAGACATTCTCCCACCTAGTGCACCCCAAGCAACAAGCCTCAGCGCTACTACACGTTGAGAAGGGCGCCCGGGGGTAAGGATCAGCAGCCTCCTCGTTCGTATTGGCGAGCGTGCTCCCTCGATCCAAGAAGTATGGCCATGGCATAGGTGCAGTACAGATCTTTGTCTCGGGTAGCAGTGTGGGTTAGTGCGACTATGACGCCGCCAACAACGACCTCCAGTCCAATCGCGATATTCGCTCTGCTCTTGTGTCGGCCCATTATGCTTATTGCTTTCCTCCTCTGTGGCAGGCTCACTATTGGCTATCTGACACACGTCTGCATCATGTGCGACACCGTATATTGTCGGGCAGGGGCTTACGTGGAAATAGATCTCGCGCGATCTGGTGGGATGAAGCTACTTGCTTTTCATAACTGAGACCCCCCTAAGGTACTTGGCGGCACTACGGCTATGTGATCGACCAGGTACCTGGTAACTGAATTTACAGTAGCTGAGTAGGTTAAGGGGTATTTGCTTTTTTCCGTCCGCTTATGGGCAGCCGTATTCATACCGCTCTTTCGAATTCGCTCTGCTAATCGTCCTAGATTCTCTCTTCGAGCCGTTGCTTGGAAATCATCCTATACAGAGAACATCTCAACATGTCCACCGCCACCAAGGAGGAGGGTATCTAATTTTGACCTACGCCTAGCCCTCGGATATCCCTCTGCTATAACTGTATATCATCACCTATTGTATGATATCTAATACTTGGGCGTTGCCATTCTTCACTATAAAGAGGCTATGTAGGTATATATATACATAAGAACCACTCTTATAGAGATTACCATCAGAATCACCTTCCTATTATGTTCTCTCCAGGCGCAAAGAACGGTCCCGAGGCTTTCCTTCACGCCAAATCTTGCCACATAAGAACAATCCTCGTCCACCGAAGCTAGCGGATGCAGATTGAAACTAATCTATGACTGGTAGCCACCTATACGTAGCATAACAACGGTCTTCTCCGATTCGTGAGCAGAGCCTGATGACTTAATACGAAGCTGTCTAGGTCATCAACCTAGGAGCCTACTTAGTCCGGCTTATTTCTGCGATGCAGCCATCTCTTCTAGTGGCCCTCGGTGGCCGCCTCGCATGTTTCACAGCAAATATGCCCACAACGATACTCCTGTCTGTCGATGATCATAACACAGCTGCAGCGGCCTGGAACATGTCAGAATTTCCGGGGGCTTTGCTTCCGTTTAAGGACGGAGACTGGGTTTTTTTTTCACACACGACTAACCTTGCTCATTCCACTCTTTGCCGCACCAGCAACAATTCCAACTCCCGCCCCTCTCTTCGAAAGGGCAATTGGCTAAGGGACATGTGGCTTGTCTTCCGAACTGCGGTGGGGGTGGCCAAGGAACGGCATTCCGAATGACTCTCTTGCAAGCCTTCTGCTCTTTACGCGACTGTCGAGAAGTGGAGAGAGCGTCCGAACAAAAAAGGGTCCTGGTGACAACGTGCTCACACCGAAGCGTATAAGCTGTTTCAGTGCACATGATGCGACTATGGTCCGTTCGATCCCCTAGAATGTGTACTAGCAAAGAGGAATAAAATAAATCACGCTGAGAGTATTATCAGGTCGTTTACTCCTATGGGCTCCAACTAATGTCGACCTTGAGTACCCAAAAAAACACCTTGAACAATCCGGAAGCATAGTCGATTTTTATCTACGAGGACTACGGATATAGACTACAAGTCGCCGGTCCCTGTGCAACGAAGCCGGACCAATATTTCTTATTCTCAGCCTAGACGTATATTCCTCGAACCGGGTAAACGACTCATCGACGTCGGCGATCATATCTAGCATAGATATCCATCTACAGAAACAGAAACAGAACTATTGGACTCAAACCCACGTGGGGGTACCAATGTCCATTGGCCTGTTAGAGTCCTCTAGTATCGTGAACTCTCCTTGCGTCAATACTATTCACGTGATGGAGGGTCTAAAGAACTTAGACACGGAACGGTCCGCTGCTCCCATTATGTCCTGTGAACGCGTAAGGTAAGATTGTGTAGGGCCTTTCGGGAACCTGCATATATCGACAAAGGAATAATACTTCTAGAATGGCTGTACATATTTCATCGGGGGCCCTCCGCGACAGTCTTAGCTAGTATCAGAATTTGTCATACTCGTGCATAGCAGCATTCAACATTCCACGTGGCGAAGTCGCCGACTTCGTAAAGAGAAACTTAATAATGTAACCAATATAATCTACCTTGACTTGGGATTTTGCATTTCGGGTTTACTCTCTCAGATTCGTACTCGTCCAGGCGCTCGATAGATTGTTTCCCCGTATACAGATGGGAAGGCAAGATGAGGAAAACATAAGATTATAAATAGAAGTACACATTTGCTGACAATGCTTGGGATGCCTCTTGAATTATTCCAGAAATGAGCTCCTTGACCTTCATCCTACCCGACTTCCCAAGTACACGTGCCCCTTTATTTCATATCCGGGAGACAGCTTTGACATATGGCATGGTAACAGAGTGCATCCGGGATTTTCTTCATTGGTTGGACACACCATCTGAGTGTGTTTCCTCCACGATGACACTGACAACAGATCCAATTGCCACCAAGGTCTTCTAGCCTGCAGGCACCAGAGCTGCATTGTTGCGAGATAAGACATCCGCTTGACGCGCAAGGGTTACCGTAATCTAATCCTTCGATGGGGGCAAAGGTAAGCGCTTCACACGGTTGCTGAATCCATTGCTGGCTGCTCTCGGCGTTACCGACCCCGGAAAAACTCATGGTGGTTTGGTCAGAGGCTTCCCATGTTGAATTCGGACAGAAAGAATAGTACGATACGTACTCGATTTCCCGTGTGCAAGGCGCCAGGTGGTGGTAGTGGAGATAATAGTATGTGCACATATTCGGTTGAGCGCTTGGCTTAGATACCTACTTCGAAGATACCTATGTTGAGCACACTGTTGTCTCGTTTAATTGCTTCTTAGAGAATGCGAAAGAATAATGGAGAGGAATTATAAGATATGGATAGCGAGGTATAAAGATGACTGTCCTCTAATCTGGCGGATAAGCTTCTGCTTGAATTAGGAGTTTATTCTGATGACCAGAGAAGTCCCATGATCAAAGGCGATGAGAACTTCACTATGGTCGCCTCGAATACTTTATAAATATTCTTTCACGATTCTCGCTTTCCATCTAATCATAACATCCTTATACCTCTATTGCAAGAGTTTAGCTGTCGGTGTATCCATCATGGGCCCCCAGCTGACATTCTGGATTTCGACGGAAACAGCCAGCAACACCACGCCATATGGTGATTACTTCGGTACACCTGCCATATTGATTCTCGGTGTTCTCAATTAGTCGCTGAATGATATGGTACAGTCAACTAGACGATTTGGGTGATCTAGGCGTGGAGATACTGGCTAGATGCTATCTTCTCTATAGATGGCACAAATGTCGGCCTAAAGCTAGAGACAAAATTGAGACATCGAAAGTTTCTAGATTGGTGGTGGCCACCGAAGCGGAATTAGAGAAAAAAGGCATAACATGATAACCTCCGAGAAAGGTCCTTTTCGGGATCTTGGATTCCCAGCATGATGCGCAATCCCAAATGAATTCGTCTCATGAAGCGAAGTTGCCATCAAACTGGGACTTTCTACTACAATATGACAAAGGGATAAGATAGGGGTATGAGTGTGTTACTGTCTTGCTTCAATTATATATACATACGAATCGTAGGACAAGAAGCCCCGTGGCTACCGAGCACCAAGGAAAAGAAGGTTATTTAATAACATGTGAGGAGAAGCTATCTTAGCGTATTATAGCTTAGATAATTGAGTTTATTATAGAAAATACTGATGTGTATTAAGTGAAATTATAATATATGCTTTTTAAAGTTATACTTATAAACGAATATTAATAAAATTACTTAAAAAGGTTAAATTAATTAATAATTATTATAATTAAATTTTAATGATAAAAATTATTTATTATATAAAAATTAATGTTAAAAAATTATTAATTAATTTATACGGTTATAATTAACGATTAAAATAAAATATTAAAATATTATTAATATATATAAATTAAAAAAATAACGCTTATATATATAAATTATATTAATATAAAAATATTTAAAAAGCTTAATATATTTTATATTATTAAATTTAAATATAAATAAATTTAAAAATTTTTATTTAAATTATAAAAAAATTAAAGATTTTAAAATTTATAAAAATTATTAAATAAATTTAAATATATATTTTAAGCTTA
>KZ111670.1:0-45154 GCA_002120315.1 Hypoxylon sp. CI-4A | reverse complement strand
TAAAAATAAAAAACTTATTTTTAACCATTATATTTATAATATTATTTTAATTAAATAAAAAATATAAATTTAATATAATAATTTTATTTAAAAGCTTTAAATTAGTAATAATTTTACTTTTTTTTTTATCGTTAATTTTATATTATATCATAAATATTAAGCAAATTATAAAAGTGAGATTATTTTTTAAAATAAATTTACTTTAAAAATGTAATAAGTTATAAATTTTATTTAAAAACTTTTTATTTTTTATTCTTAAAAAATAAGATTATACCGTTTTAAGCTATTATTATTAACTTTTAATAAAATCGATTTACATTTTATACTTTTTAAGTATTAAAATTATTTCATAATTTTTAAATATATTAAACTTATTAATAATATCGCGCATTTTATTTATTATTTTTAAATCGATTACGTTAATTAATACTTTATTTTTTAACTTAATAAAAAAAATATCTTTTAATTTATTAATCTTATAAAAAAAATATAAAAATCTAAGCAAAAATTACGGTTTTTATCCTTATCGATAAAGTTATTTATATCTTTATTAATAAAAGAATTTTCACTTTTATTTTTTACGAAAAATGTAAAAATCTTTTTTTTATTCTTAATAATTAAGCTATTAATTATATAACTTTAATTTTATTTTATTAAATCGTTTTTTTAAAAAATATTTAAATTATTTTAATTTGTTAATTACGCTTAATCACCGCTTATATAAAAGCTAATATAGCTTAATTTTTCACTTTTTTATATAATAATTAATTATATTTTATTATTTTAAATTATAATTCACTTTAAAATATATTAATTAATAATAACATTAATAATAAAATTATTTATCTTTTCGAAATAATATAATTAAGCTAATTAATTAACTTTATTAATAAATTTAAAAAAGTTAATAAAATTAATTAATAAAATAGCTTTAATTATTAATTTAATTATAATTAATAAAATTATAATTACTTTTTATAAAACAAATATTGCTTTTAATTTACGCTTAATTTCACCTTTAATTTATATATTAAACATTAATTTAAATATGCAAATTAAATTAATAAAATTAATTTTTATCTTATTTTTAATCATAAAATTAATACCGATTAATATTTTTAGCGTTAAATTATTAATAACGTAAACTTTTATTATAAAATAACCATATATCGTTTTATTATCGGTAATTTTTTCGATATAAAAATTAAAATTTACTTTAATAATAATAAAATTAATTAATTTAACTCCTTTAATTAATACCGGTAAAATTATATTAAATCGAAGATTCTTAGCTCATTTAATAATTTATTTATAATTAATAATTATATTAAAACTATTTATATTAAAGTAAATAAATTTATTAAAACCTTTAATATTAGCTTTAATTTTTATTTTAAAATAAAAGGTTTTTTTACGCGTAATTACGCTTTTAAATAATATTAGATTAACTTTTATCACTTACTTATTTTATAAAATGATCTTTAATAAAGTTATCGTTTTAAATTTTCTGTTAAATTTAATTATTAATACCTTTTAAAAATAGCCTTTTTTAGCTTTTTAACACTTAAATTTAAGATGATTTTTCATTAATTTTAAAAATTCTAAAACTACCTCGTATTTAAAACATTTAAATACTTTAAAGTAATTTATAAAATATATAATATAAGCGTTAATAAGGTTTTTATTTATTATATTATTATATTTATTTATTAAATTAACAAAATATATAAAATATAACTTTTCGATAAAATTATTTTCGATAATTATTATAATTACGTATTTAATTTCTTTATCTTTAATCTCGTTATTTAAATACGCTACGTATTCGTTTTCTTTAAGCTCTTTAATTTACTTACTAATATTATCGTTATTTTCTCATATATATTTATCGTTAAAATAAACGCATACACCATTTTATTTTAAATTAAAATGTTAATAATATTAATATTAAAAGCTTTATCGATTTTTTAAACGCGTATTATTACTATTACGTTAATTAAATCTTTAATTAAAATTATTCTTATATTATAAAATAAAAGATTCATTAAATTATACTTTTAAAAAAAGTTTTTTAATAAGCTTATCATAGCTTTTATTAAATCGAAAAAAAGGCTTATTATTAAAATTATTTTAACCTTAATAATTATTATTATATTATTTTTTTAACTCGTTTTAATACACTTTAATCGCTTTTTTATTTTTTTTATCCTTTTATTATTTTTATAATTTAAACTATAAAGCTATTAAAGTTTTTTTTAAATTAAATAATTTATTATATAAAATACATTATTTTTATATAATAATATTTAATTAATTTAATATAATAATAATATTAATTAGCTTCGGCATTAATTTTCGTAAGCTAAAAATAAGCTTTATATATAACTTTATTAATAACTAATAAATTTAATTATCTTTTTAAGCTTAAATATATTAAAATAATTAATTAATAAACGCTTTAAAAAGCTTATTTATTTTAATATTAACTTTCATATATAAGTTTTTTTTAAGCCATTTTTTAAATTACTAATAAGTTACTTCGAATTACTTTTTAAGCTTATTAAAAAAAACATTAAAATCTTTTTAACATTAGATTTATTTTTTTTTCGAAAGCTTATTTTATCATTAATTTATGACTTTTTTAATTAAAAGCTTAAAGATATTAAATTTCACTTTAATTTTTTTAATTAGCTTATTTTTAATAGCTTTTTTTATGCGTTTTTTTTAAAAGTAAATATCGCTATAAAAAAAAATATAATTTTTAATCTAATAATTAAAGCTATTGTTTTCATTAATCGGTTTTAAATGAAAAATCCTCACGTTAATAATTTTTTAATTAAATTTAATTAAATTAATTAAGTATATATTATTATCTTTAATCATTTTATTTTTAATGTAATTTATTAAAAAATCTAACATATAATATATACTTAAAATAGCTATTAATAAGTTTAAAAAAGTGAATTTTTTTTCGCTAAATAACAGCTTTATTACTTATTTTTTAAGGTTACTTTTTAAAAGAAAAAACTCTTTTTTAAAGCTATTAATAAGGTTATTAATTCCTTTATTTTTATCATTAAATAATATTAATAAAATAATCATATTAATTATTAAAAAAAAAAGCATTAATAATAATAAATTTATAAATAATCTTTATTTCATTATTCTTAATAAGCTATTAATAATAATATATATTTTATTAATTAACACCGATTTAAAATCGGTTTTAAATTAAATTTTTTTTAATCCGCTTAATAATATAACAAATATTTACTATTTAAAAAATCCTTTAATAACGTTATTAATCGCTTTATTTAAATGTGAATTTAAATAACTAAAATTATTATTAGTTTCTTTTTTAATAATAAAGCTAATTTTATTAATTAAATCTTTTAAATTATTAATTAACTTTTTTTTTAAATTATTTTTTTTATTATTTAACCTTTTTTTAATTATTTTAATTTTTTCGTTATCTTAAAATAATATACTATCATTTTTAATTATATTAATCTAATTTTTTAAAATCGGCATAATTATTTTTACTTTTAATAAGTTAAGATTATTAGCTTTTAAAATCTAACTTAATCTTAAGGTTTTAAAGTAAAAAAAAATTCCTTATTTCTTTAAAACCTTAAACTAATATATAAAATATTTCTAATATTCGTCGAACATTTTCTTAATATATCCTCTCTTTTACTCTTTAAATTAACCTTTTAAATTATATTAGATTTTAAAAGTGCTATCATTATATTATAAGTTTTTTAAAATACTAATTAATCTTTTAAATTTATGACTTTTTTTACTTAAATAATTTAAATCTTAAATAAGCTAATAAATAATTACATTAACTGCTTTAAAAACGTTATTAAGCATTATTATTATACTAATTTTAACTATTTTAAATTACCTTAAATAATTAATCTCTAATATTATTTATTAAAATTATCATTTATAATTATTAAAAGATTTTCCTTATAAATCGTTTTTTATATAAGCATAATCATGTTTTAATATACCAGCTATTTATAATTTTATTAAACTTCTTTTTTTTGAAAAAAAAGTAATAAAAAAAGGTTAAATAAATTTAACTGTTATATTAAGCACCAGATATTATAAATTCGATAATAAGATTATTAAATATTAGGCACAGTTTCTTTAAAGCTAATTAATTACCCGTAAAGCTGCTTTAAAAAAAAAGTAAAATAACCTTATAAAAAGTATATATTAATAAATCTAAAGAATAAAAAAAAGAAAACTATAAAAATAACCTTATAATACTTATTATTATAATTATCATATATAACGATAAAGCAATTAAATCACGTGAACCCTAACGGGGTCCGATACCCCTAATAAAAATAATTTTACAATTATTATAATAATTAATTTATTATTATTAAAAAAAAAGATTTTTAAAAATTTTTTTTATTATAATACGTGCTTTATTTTTTAATATATTATTAAAAAAATTTTTATATAATACTTATTTTTTTATAATAATATTTTATTTTTATATTTTATATTTATTAATAAAATAAAAAGTTTTTTTATTAATATATTATTTAATTTTAACCAAATTAAATTTAATTTAATCTTTTTATTATAAATTAATAAAAGTTTTTTTTAAAATAATTAATAAATTATATTTTTAATTAAATTAAAATAATAAAATATTTATTATTTAAATAAAATATTCGTTAAAATTAAATATAAATATAAATTTTAAGTTTTTTATTTAACTTTTTTAATTTAATTAATTATTTATTTAATATAAATTATAATTTTAAAACAAGTAATTATTTAATATAATAAAAGTTAATATATTATTATTTTTAATAATAATTTTTTTTAATATTAAATAATGCGTTTTTAAAAATTAAATTATTTTTTATTTTTATTAATTATTTTTTATTTTATAGCTTTAAATTTTATATTAAATTAATTATAATAACGAAGTTATTTTTATATATATAATAATAATAATTAAATAAGCTTTATAAATTTAATTATATTATTTAATTTAATTATATTATTTAATTTAATTATATTATTTAATTTAATGTTTATATTTTTATAAAATACGATATATAATATAATTAAAATAAAATTTATTACGTAAATTTAAATTTTATATAAATATTAATTATTATATTTTAATAATACGTTTTTTAAATCGTTAAATATTAGTTTTTTAAATCGTATTTTTAAATTATATAAAATATATATATATATAATTATTTTTAAAATTCGTAAATAATTATTATTTAATTTATTATTTTATTTTAACTTTATTTCGTTTTAATAAATTTTATATAATATTTTATTTTAAATTATTAATTAATTAATTTTATTAAAAATATATATTATTAATCGTAATATTTTATTTTAATATTAATTATATATTAATAAAGATTTTAAATTTATTAATTATTTTTATAAAATTTAATAAAAAAAATTTCGTTAAAATCTTTTATATCGTTTATACGGATTTTTTTATTAATCGTTTTTTAATATTATAATTCATAAAATATTAATAATTTATATAAATTTTTATTTAATGCTTTTTTTAAATAAATAAAATTTAATTCATTTAAAGCGATTTTTATTATTAATTATAAGTTTAAAATATTTATGCTTTTTTATAAGTTTTAAGTTAAATTAACCGAGATTATTATATTAAAATTTATTTATATATTTAACACGTTTTTAAAAAGTTTTTAAAAATATATAAGGTATTTTATTTTAATTATAAATTATATATATTATATATTTAATTTAATTTATTTATAATCGGATATTTTTAATATTTTATATAATTTATATTAGTTTTTCGTTATTAAAATAATATAATTAATAATATTATAATAGAATTTATTTTATTATTTTAATAATAAAATAAATATAAAATTTTATATTTATTTTTAAAATTTATAATTATTTTAATATTTAAAGCTTTTTTTTTTATAATAAAATTTTTTTTAAATTACGTTAAATATTAATAGTTTTTTATTATTAATTTTAATAATAAATTTTTTTATTAAATATTTTCCGGGTTAATAAAAGCGTTTTTTAAAAAATATTTTTAATAAAAATTTTTAATATAAAAAATATACGTTATTATTATATTAATTTTTTCGTTAATAAGTTTTATAAAATAAAATATATATTTATCGATTAAATTAAAGTAAATTATATATTTTTTAATTAATATTAAAACTTTTTTTTAAATTTTAATTATTATATCGTTAATTAAATTATTTATATTATTAATAATATAAATATTAATTTTTATATTAAAAAATTAACGATTACGTAATATAAACTTTTTTTTAATATATAAAATATTTTTAAAAATTTAAATATATTATTTTAAATAAAATATACGTTAATAAATATATTATAATTTAAAATAAAAGTAATTCGATATATTTTTTTAATTTTAATTATTAAAAATCTTTTATTATTAATTAATTCGTTTTTCAAATTATTATAAAATTATATTATTTTTTTAAAATAATTAAATTTAATTTTATTTATTATTATTATATTAATATAATAAAATTATAATTTATTATTATTATTATTATTTTTTTATTATAATTATCGTTATTATTATTTTTTTTAAATTAATATTTTTTTATTTAATAATTTTTTTATCGTAAAAATAATAAATTTTTTTACGTATAATATTACTATTTTTACGTAATTTCGATTTATTTAAAAATAATTTTATTTTTTATTAATATTTATTTATATGTTTAAAAATTTATTATCATTTTTTTTAATATTTTTAAAAGCATTTTTTACTTTTTTTTAAATTTATTAAAAAAGTTTTTTTATATATTTTAAATTATAAAATTATTAATTTTAATAAATTAATATTATTTAATTATTTAATTTTTCATTTATTTTTAATATTATTATAAAATATAATTATAATTAATAATTTATTTAATTATAATTCGAATAATTATTATATATTTTAAAAAATAATTAACGTTATAAATTAAATTATGAAATTTTTTTTTAAAAATTTATAATTTAATATTTATTTTATATTTTATACGTTTTTTTATTATATTAATTATTATTATATTTTTTTAAATTTTTAAAATTAAGTTTAAAATTTTTAATTTCACCGTTATTATAATAATTTAAATTACTTTATTATTATTAATAATAATTAATATTAAATTATTTTTATATTTTTTTAAATTTAAAAATAATTTAAATATTTTATAATAAAATATTTAATTATTAAAATCGTAATAATATTTTTTTTTTTTTAATTTAAACTTAAATTCGTTTTATTTTAATAATAAAATAAATGTTAAATTTATTTTTATAATTTTTAATTATTATTTTAAATTTTTATTTTATTAAATTTTATAAAATTAAATTTAAAAAAATTAAATAATTTAAAAAATTTATAAATATTTTATTATTTTCACGTATTTATTATTTTAATTTTTATTAATATTCGATTTTTTATTTTATTTAATGAACGTATATTTTAATTAAAATAATAAATTTAATAATTTTTAATAAAAAAATATTATTATATAAATAAATAATAATATTATATAATAATAATTTTATAATAAAATATAATTATATATATTAATAATATATTATTAAATTTAAATTTATTTTAATATAAAAAAATAAAAGTTTTATATTTTTTTATTATATTTAATTTAATATATTTTATAAGTTTTATAACACGTGATTTTTTATTAAAATTATAAAACATTAATTAAATAAGTTTTATTAATAATAAAAGGATTTAATTAATTAAACGTTTTAATAAAAATCGTAATAACTTTAAATTAAAACGTTATTTTAATTAAATGCATTTTTATATTAATTTATATATTTAATAATTATTATTATATTAGCGATTTAATAATTACGTGATCGTAAACGTAATTAAATTTATCATTTATTTAATTAACGATTCGATTATATAAAAAACGATTTAAAAAATAATTTAAAAAAGATTTAATTAACGATTTAAATGTTATTTTAATTATTATTAATTACGTTATCGCGATTAATAATAATTATTTTAACAGTTATTTTAATCGTAATTTAATTAACGATTTAATTAACGATTTTACGATTATAAACGCGATTAAATAACTATTTTAATATTTATTTAATTAATTATTTAATTTATTATTTAACGAATTATAAATATATTTAAAAAATAATTTTAAAAATAATTTAAATTACGATTTATATATATAATTATTAATTTTATTATTAACTTAATTATTAATTTAATTATTAATTTAATTACTTACTTACGTTTAAATATTAATTTATTTTTCGAGCGAATTTTATCGTTTTTTTATTATATAAATTTTTTAATAATTTTAAATAATGCTCGGATTTAAATTTACTTATATAATATATAAAAAACTCGCCGTAAACGAAATTTATAACATCGTTTTTTTATTTAAAAAAAATCATAAAAAATAATTTATTAATTATTATAAAATATTTAATTATAAATATTATTTTTATTATTAATATTAATATATTAAAATTAGAATTAAATTTAAAAAAAATTATAAAATTTTAAAATAAAATTATATTATTTACGAAATATAAACGAATAAATATAAAATAAAATTTATTATAATTAAAAATAAATTATTTTATTTTATTAAAAAAATTATTTTATTATAACGATAATTTAATTAAATATTAAAAAAAAAAGTTTAAATAATATAAGATTTTATAATAATTAATTAAATAAAAAATTATATTATAAATTTAATTTAAAAATAATAAAAAATAAATTAAATTAAAAAAAATTATATTTATTAAATTAATAAATAATATATAAAATTATAACGTTTTATATATAAAAAAAATTATATTAAAATAATATAAAATGCGATTATATATAAAATATTAATTAAATATATATTATATATTAATATAAAACTTTAAAAAATAATAATAAAATTAATAAATATTTAAATAATATATTTAAAACTTATTATTAAAATATATAAAAAAATATTTAATAAAAAATAAAAGTAAATATTTATTATTATATATATATATATATATATATATATATATAAAAATAATATAATTTAAAATTAAAATTTAATATATAAAAAAAATATAATAAATAAAAATAATTAAATTTAAAATATAAAATTTATTATTAAAAATTAATAAAATAAATAAAAATAAAAGCTTAATAAAAAAATAAAAAAATAAAATTTAAATTTTTATTTAAAATAATAATAATAATTTAATAATTATAATAAAATATTATAATAATAAAATTAATTTATAATTAAAATATTAAAAAATGATATTAATTTTTAAAATTAATTTAAAAAAAATAATATTTTATTATTAATTTAAATTTAAATTAAAAAAATTATATTATTTATATTTTTATTTTTAAAAAAATATTATTTATAATAATATTATAATTTAAATATAAAATAATATAAATAATATATTATATAATTATAAAATATTTATCATTATTCTTAATAAAAAAATAATATTAAAAGCTTTATATTTAATATTATTTTATATATAATTTAATTATAATAAAATATTATTAAATAATTAAAAAATTTAAATTAATAAATTAATAATTAATATAAAAAATTATTTTTATTTATTAATTTATATAAGTTTTAATTTATATAAAATTAATATAATATAAATATATGAAAAAAGTTATATAAAATTTAAGAAAAAATAAAAAAAATAAAAGAATATATAAAATTATTAATTTAAAATAAACATATAAAAGAATTATAATAAAAAATAATTTATAAAGAAAATATAATATTATAATAATTATATAAAATATAATTAAATTTAAATTAATTTTTTATTAAATAAATAAATAAATATTAAAAAATATTTATTTATTATTATAATAATTTTAATTTAAAAATTTATTTTAATATAATTTTAATAATATAATTTTTTTATGATTCTTTTAAAAATAATTTTTATAAATTTTATTTGTTTAATTTATAAAAAAAATCTTATTAAATGTTATTTTATTAATAATAATAATTTAATTTCTTTTTAATTTTTAAATAAAATAAATATTTAAGGTTTTATAATTTATTAAATATTATATATAAGTTTATAATTTTATTTTAAAAGGTTTTTAATTTTTTTAATTTTTTTAATTTTTTTAATTTTAATATAAAATATATACTTTATATTAATATTTATAAACTTTATTTTAATTAAGTTTTAAATTTATAATAAAGCTTATTATAATTTTTAATATATAAAATAAAAAATATTATTTAAATTATTTATTTAAAATTTATAATAAAAATTATATTTTATAAATATAATTAAAGCTTTAATTTATTAAATAAATTATAATTTAAATTATTTTTAATTATAATTTTTTTAATAAATTAAATTTTATTTTTATTTTAAATATTTTAATAATTATTTTTTATATAGTTTATTTTATAAATTTAATAAGCTTTTTTATTAAAATTAATAATAATTTAAAATTATTTATTTATTTTTTATTATAAATTTTATATTAAATATATTTATTATAATATAACTTATAAATAAATAATTAATTTTAATATTTTATATATATATTAAATTATTATTATTTTTAAAAATTTTATTTAAGTTTTTTTAATTATAAAATATATAAAAAAAATTTTATTATATTTATTTTTAATTATTAATAAATATTACAATTTATTATATTTTTTGAAAATAATAAAATATATTTTAAAAGATCTTTTTAAAAAAATTTAATGAATTAATTTTTCAAGGTTTAATAAAATATAATTTATTTAATTAATGTTAAAAAATATTATTTATATTAAATTATAAAGATTTTTTTAATTTTAATATTTTTAATATATTTAATTAAAGCTTTAAATGCTTTAATTATAAATATTAAAAAGCTTTTAAATTTTTTTTTAATTTTAATTTATTTATAAATGATTTTTATTATATTTTTTAAATGTAATTATAAATAAAGCAATTATTTTAATAACATTAAAAAAACATTTATTAAAAATTATTATTAATATTATTATAAATTTTTTTAAATAAAATATAAAAAACTTATATTTTTAAAAAATAAATTTATAATATTTTTTTAATAAAATTATTATATTATTATTTTTTATATTATTATATTATAATATTATATTTTAAATTTTTATAAAAAAATTTTAATATAATATTTATATAAATTTTTTATATTATAAATATATTAAAAAATTTAAAGTTATATTAATTTAAGCTTTTTACATTATATAAGATTTTTAATATAAGCATTTTATTAAATTTTTTAATAAAAAAATTTATAATATTTATTTATATTATATTAATAATAATATAAAAAATATTAAATATAATAAATTTTATATAATTTATTAAATAATAAAATTTATATATATTTATAATTATATTATTTATAAATGAATATTTTATTAAATTTATTATTATATAAAATTTTTTTAAAAATTATAATTACGATATATGCGATTAATAATAATTTAAAGTTAATTAAAATAATAATTATATAATTTAATCATTTAATTTTCTTAAAAATTATTAATAAATTTTTTTTTAAAAATAAAGATTTTTTAATTTTTTATTTTATTTTTATTTAAAAACCTTTTTATTAAAATATTTAATAATATACTTAAATTTCCTTTTTTTATTTTATTATAAAAAAAGGTTTAAAAGATTTATTATATTATTTTATAATAATATATTATAAAATTTCATAAAATTATAAATTTTTAAAGTGTAAAATCATTTTTTTTCTTAAATAAAAATATTTATTTATAAGGTTTTAATTTAAAATTTTATTTTAATTATTAAGCTTTTATATTATAATAAAATTACCATGTAATTTTAATTCTAAGTAAATAAAAGATTTTTTAATTTATATTTAAAAATTAATATTTTATTAATTAAAAATTCTTAAAATCTTATTAAATTAATTTTATTTTAAAGCTATTTATATTTTTATATTTATTTAAATTAAAGTAAATTACATATTTATAAATTAAATTTATTATTTTTTTAATAAATTATTAAAAATATTTTTTTATATTATTTATAAAAAATATTTTCATTTATTTTATTTAAAAATATTTATTAGATTTTTAAAAATTTTATTAATTTTTAAAAAGTTATTATATTTAAAATTTATTATAAAATTAAAATTAAAATTATAAAAATATAATTAATTATATTATAAATTTAAAATATATAATTTAATTAAATTTTTTTTTTATATAAAAAGTATATTTTAATAAAATATATATTTTTTTATTATTTTAAAAAAAATTTATATTAAGTTTTATTTTAAAAGCTTTTAATTTTTTAATAAATAATTTCATAAAAATTCTTTCGTTAACTTAATTTTAAAGTTATAAAAACGATAATATAAAAGATTTAAATATATTAATATAAGTTTATTTAAAGATTATTAATTTTATAAATTTACTTTTTTAATTTATTTATTATTAATTTTTTTATAAAAATTATTTTTATATGCTTTTTTAATTAATAAAAAATAAGAAATTTATATTTATTAAAGTTAATATTAAGACCTTTAAAATTAATTAAATCTTAAATTAAATTTATTTTAACGATATTTTTAAAAATCTTATATTATTTTAATTAAATTTTACGATTAAAAAATATATTATGAAAAATTACTTTTTAAAAATATTTTTAAATATTTTATTTTAAAAATTATATTAGTTTTATTTCACGAATAAAAAAAATATATATATAAATGAAAATTTAAATAATAAGTTTAAATCTTTTAATATATATATATATATATATATATTAAAAATTATATAAAAATATTAGAAAATATATATAAATTAAGCTTATAATTATTATTTATTATAATAATAAAATTAATAATATTATAATATATATATATATATTAAATAATAGTTTTAATAAAAAGAAAAAACATTTTAAAAGCTTAATTAAAGAATTTTTTTTATAAATATATATAAAAATAATTATTTTATATATTATTTAATTAAAAAAAACAAATATATTTAATTAATTTAATCTCGTAATATTTTAAAAATAAGTTATTATAAAATGAAATTATTTAAAAACATTTATTTAAAGCGATAAAAATAAAAAATAACGTTAAAATATTTAAAGTTTTTTAAATATTTTATTTATTTTAAATGATTTTAAACTGCGTGAACGCGAAAATATCTTTTTACGCCACATTTTTTTTTAATTAATTAAAAGCATTTAATCTTTGTTTTTTCTTTATAATATAAAAACGCCGTGATATTTAATTCGCTTTATAAATATAAACGCGCGAGTAACGCTTTTATAACTTTAATTATAACTTTAATCACAGCTTTTTATCACGGCGTTTCTTTAATTTAAGGTTATTTAAAATAAATATTTTACGTGATATTTATTAATTATATAATGATAAATAATAATATAAATAAAAATAAATTATTTTTTTTTAAATTAAAATTTAAATATAAAATCACTTTATATTATTTTAATTTTTATTTAATTTCTTAAATATTTTATAAAAACATTTATATATAATTAAACTTTTTTTATAATATATAAATTATATAATTTTAATAAATATTTTTATTTTTAATAATTATTATTTATAAATATTTTTAAAAAATAATAATTAAATTATATAATTTAAAATTATATTTTAATTAATATTTATTTATATATATAAAAGATTAAAATATCGGGTAAAAATATAATATTAAGCTAAAATAAAAAATAAAAAATGTTTTAAAAATTATATAATTTTTTTATTTTTAATATAAAAACATTAAAATTTTATAAATGTTTTATAAATATTTAAAATTATTATATAATTATTATTAATTTTAAATTAAAATACTTTAATTATAATTAATTAAATAATAATATTAATTATTATTAATAATATTATTATAATTTTATATATTATTTATATATAAATTTAAAAACATTAAAAAAAATATAAAAAAATCTTTTTTTTAAAACTTAAATTTTTTTTTTATAAATATTATATTATTTTTCTTATAAAAAAAGAAATTATAATAAATATTTAAGTTAAAAATTAATTTACTTTTAAATAAATTTAATTTTTTAATATTAATCTTATTTTTCATTTATTTTTTTAAATTATAAATAATGATATTAAAAAATATTATAAAAAAATAAAACATTAAAATTAATTTTTTATATATTATGAATAAAAATCGTATGTTATTTTTATATTAAAATTAATAAATAAATTTATTAACGAGAAAAATCATTTTATTTAAGAAATTTATTATTATTTTTTAAAATTATTTTTTAAAAAAAATTATATTATATAAAATATAAATTATTAAAACTTTTTACGTTATTTTTATTTATTTAATATTTAATTAAATCATAAAATTAAAAAAAGCTTTATAATTTATAATAAATATTTTAATTAACGTTATAATATATAAAATATTAATTATTTGAAATTTTTATTTATATGAAATTTTTAAATTTTATAATTTTATAAAAAAAATTTTTAATAATTTTTCATTTAATCTCGTTTATTTATATGTTTTTTTAATATAAAGATATTTATATATATTAATAATATTTTAATTTTTATCGAATTAATATTAATAATTATTATTTAAAAAATAAATAATAGCGATTTTTATTATAAGATTTAAGGTTTTAAAACGTAAAATAACTTAAATAAAAATATTATTTTAAAAAATTAATAAAAATTTATAAAGTTAATTTTTAAATTTTAATTTAAATAAAAGTGCGGTAATTTTCTTAAATATTAAAATCGCGACCTTAATTATAATTAAATATTATATAATAATTTTCATATATATAAAAATTATATTATTTATAATTATTAAAAATAATTATAAAAAATAATTCCGATAATTTTAACGTTAAATATATAATATTAAATATATATAACATTTAATATTAAAAATAATGCGAAATATATAACATTTTTAATAATTATTATAAAAAATATAAAAAATAAATAAATTTTTTTATTTTATTTTTTTTAAATTAATAAAAAAAGCGAAATTAGAAAATAATATATAATAATTTTTTTTTTACTTTTAATAAATTAAATTTAAATTTAAATCTCCGATTTTTAAAATAATATTAATTAATATTATTAATAATTAAATTTAATAAATATATTATTTATTAATTATTTTATTTTTATTTAATTATTATTATAAAATATTATTTAAAAATAATTTAATTTTACGTATAATATAATTATTATATAATAATATATATTATTTAATTATAAATAAAAAAAATATTAAAATTATAAATATTTTATTTTATTAATTAATAATTATAAAAAATGTTTTTTAATTATTATAATTAAATATTTAATAATATAAATGTTATTTTTAATTATTTTTAATATTATAAAAATCATTATATATTATAAGCGTTTTATTAAATTAAAATAAAATTATTAATTAAAACATTTATTTTAATTATAAGCATTTAATTTTCTTTATAATTATTTAATAATAAATAAATTAAAATTAAACTTTATTTTATTAAATGTTTTTAAAATTATATATAATAAAATATTTTTTATTTTTTATAATAGTTTTTTACTTTTATATAAATGATTAAGGTTTTAATAAATAAAATTAATAATTTTAAAAATAAGTTATAAATTTATTTTTTTAAAGTATATATAAATCATTTTAATTAAAAATATATATTAAATTTTTAAAATAATACGAGTTATATTAAATTTATTTATAAAAAGAAAAATGTAAATAAAATTAAGTTTTAATAAATTAATAATTTATTTAAAACATTTTTTATTATATAAATATAAAAATTATATTAAATTAAAATATTTAATGAAATATAAGCTTAATATATAATGTTTAAAATAATATATATAATATATTTTAAATTAAAAATGTTAATATTTTATAAAAAAATTTTTAAAATTATTATAATAATTTTAAAAAATTATTTTAATTTATCGTTTCGTTTATTATTAAATAAGTTTTTTTTAAAATGCTTTTAATAAATTTATGATTTTTATTAAATATATATAAGAAAAAATTATTTTTAATAATATTTATTTTTATAAATAATTTTTATTAATAATAAATTATATTATTATAATATAAAAATTTTAAAATATAATTATAATTTTCTTTTATATTATTATATCACGTGTATTTAATTTTAACGATTTAATATTAAATATATTTTTTATTTATAATAAAATATTTTATAAAATGCTTAAATTTATAATATAATTTTTTTTTAAAATATAATATATAATATTTTTAATATTTAAATTAATTATTATATTAAAATAATAATTTTATTAATATAAAAAATAATAATAATATATTAATAATTTTAATAACTTTTATAATTTAAATATAAATTAATTAATAATAATTTATATAATTATTATATAATTTATTTTTTTATATATTTTTTCATTTTTTTAATTAATTTAAAAGCTTAATTTTTTTATTTATAAAATATATTTATTACGCGTTTATAAAAAACATTTAAAAAAGTGAATAAAAAGCTTAATTATATAATTATTTAACGTATTATTTTAACGAGGAAAAAAGTTCATAAAAAAGCTTATATAAGTTATAAAATGATTTATATTTTATATACTTATAATAATAAATTTTATAATAAATTTTCATTTTATTATAAATTTTTATAAAAATATTATAAACGTAAATTTATTTATAATTTATATTATATATAATATTTTTATATTATAATATTATTTTTTATAATTTTAAAATATTTTTTAAAATATTATTTTATTTTTAATATTTTTATTATAAATATAAATTAACGTTAAAACGTTTTATAAATTAAAGATATTTTCTTTTTATAAAAATTTAATTAAATCATTTATTATTATCGCTTTTATAATATATTATAAAATTACTTCGATTTATATAATTTATAATTCATTTATAATATATATTAATATAATATATTTATACGTAATATAAAAAATTTAAGATTAATATAATAATATTTATTAAATTAAAAAAGAATTAACTAAGATTTTAATTATTTATAACTTAATTTAAATTATAATTTTATAATTAATATAATTGTTTAATTTATAAAAATTAAGTTTAAGAATTTAACGTTTATATTATTTAATATAATAAATAACTGTTTTTTAATTATTTATTAAATAAAGTTTTCGCTTAATATTATTACGTAAACTTTTATTAATTTTTAAGATCTTAAATTATTATTAAACGCGGCGTTAAATTAAATATTAAATCTAAGATTTTAAATTTAATATTAATTTATTAAAATTATATTAAATTTTTTTATTACGTTAAAATAACGTTATAAATGTTTCTTTAAATTTATATAAATTTTTCCGAGGTTAATATTAGTTTTAATAAAATTATTAAATTTTTAAAAATATTAAATTACGTGTTAATTATTAATTAATTAAGTGATTTAATTTTATAAATATAATTAATTTAATTAATTTTATGAAATATAATTTAATTTAATTAAATTATAAAATTAAAAAGCTAATATATTTTTATTAAATTAAATATTTTAATATTATATTTAAATAAGCTTTTTTTCATGAATTTAATTTAATTTAAAAAGATTTATATTTTATTTTAATTTCGTTAAATGTAAAAATTAATAAATTCATTAATTTAATTTATTATTTTTAACTTAAATTATTAATTTTTTATTAAATTAAATTAATAATAAGAATATTATTAATATAAAAAATAATTATAAATTTTATAATATTTTCTTTAAATATATAATATTAATTATTATTATATAAAAGCTTATTTTAATTATTTTATAAAATTATTTTAAATTATTAAAAAGGTAATTTTTAAAAATTATAAAATATTTAATAAAATAATTAAACTTATTTTAATTTATTATTATAATTAAAAGTTTATTTAATATAAATATATATATTATTAGGAATAAAATTATTGAAAAAAATTATTATTATATTATATTAATAATAATAAAAATTTAAAATAATTATTAAAGTAAAATTTTTTTTTAATAAATATAAAGCTTATAATAATTACGTATATTTTCGAAATTTTTAAATATTTTTTTTAAAATTATTATATATTATAAATTATACGCGGTTATAAATGAATTTACTTTTTAAGCTAAATTTTTAAGTAATTATTTATTTAATTAAAAAAGCTTTTTCATTAATTAAAAAATTAATAAATTTAAAGGTTTTTTATTAAAAAAATTATAATATTATTTATTAAAAATAAATTTTAATTATTTTTAAATCTTAAGATTTTTTTAAATTTTTTAATTAATTTAATATAATAAAAACTTAGTTATTTTTTAATAATAATTACGAATAAAATAAAATTTTTATATTTATATAAATGAAAATAAATTATTATATATTTAATAATGTTATTATTATATAATAATATAATTAATAATATATTATTTTTTAAATATTTTTTAAAAATATTTTTTTTATAAATATTTTTTTTATAAATAATTAACTGATTTATAATTTAAAATAAATAATAAATCCGTTAAAATTCATTTAAAATTATTTATAATAATAATTTATTATTTTTTATAAAAATATTTAATGAAAATTTAATATTTATTATTAATTTATAATTCTTTTATTTTAATATTAAATTTTTATTTAAAAAAACTTATTTTTAATTAATTATAAAATATTTTAAAACTTATTTACATTATTAATAATATATTTTATTAAAATTTTTAATATTATTTTAATAAAAATTTTATTTATAATATTAAATTATATTTGCTTTTTTATATTAAATTTTTAAATTATAGCATTTTTAAATCATTAAAAATTAAAAAGAAATTTTAATAAAGATTTTATTTATATATATATTTTATATTATATTATATTCTTATATATAAAATTATTAAATTTTATTTAATAAACTTTATTTTTTTTATTTTTATAATTATATTATTAATATTTATTAAATCTTAATTCTAATAATATATATATTTTTTAAGAATATAAATTTTATAAATTTTTATATATTTATTTATGTAATTAATTATATAATTTTTTATGATTTATAATATTTTTTCCGATTTTTTAAAATATTAATTAATTTAATTTAAATAATAACTTTAAAAGTTTATAAATATAAAAAATAATCTTTTTTAATTTTATTATATAATTTTAAATAATTATTAAAATAATTATAAAATAATTTTTTATTAATATTTAATTTAATTAATAATAAATTAATTATTATAATAATAGTTTTTTTAATATAAAATTATAAAAATTTAAATTATTTTAAATTAAAAATTACCGAATATATTAATATAATAATATTATTATTTATTTTTTTAATTTTATTATTTTATTTAAATATATAAAATATAATTATCTTAAATTTAATTTTTTTTAAATATATATATTAATTATAATTTTAAATCTTTAAAAAAACTTATAATTATTATTAATATATAAAATTTAAACTTTTAAAATAATTTTTATTTTTATTTTAATAATAATATTAAAAATATTAAAAATATTATAATATATAAATCTTTTATTTTTAAAAAACTTAATTTATTAATAATTTAAGTAATTATTTATAAAATCGTTAAATATTTAATTTTAATATATTTTAATAAAATATAAAATATAATATTAATATAAATGATTTATAAAAATATAATTAAAATAAAAAGTTTTTAATAAATAAGTTTAAATATTTTAAATTAATTATATATATTATAAATATATTTTATATTTTTTAATAATAAATTTTATTTAATTATAATTAATATAAAATAATTAATAATATATAAAATTTATATTAATTATAATTAATAAAATCATTTTTTTATTATTATTTTAAAATTAAGTTAATTTTTAATATATAATATATTTATAATATTATCGAAAATAATATTATAATTATTTAATTATTTGATATCAATTAAATTTTATAACATAATAATATAATAATAAATATTTATAAATTTTAATATTATTACGTTATTATTATTTTAATAAGTTTTAATATTAATTATATTATTTTTATATATAATTACATTATTATTATTTATAATATAAATATTTTAAATTATTTAAAATTATTAATTAAATGATTTAAATAATTATTTTTATTTATTATAATGTTTTAATTTAAGTTTTAATAAATTTCATTTAAATTAAAAACTAATAATATTATATTAAAATCGAAATAATTATTTTATTAATTTCGATTTTAATTATATATTAAAATATTAATATAAAACATGAAAATTCTTTTAAATGCTTTTCTTATGTTAAATAAAAAAATCGGTTATTTCTTATTATTTTTTTTAAACTTAAAATATAGGTTAAAATAAAGAAAATAATATTTAATTAAATTATTAAAATAATAATATTTGTAATAATTAAATTAAAAAATATTTATATAATTTAATATTTTACACGTTTTAATATTATAATTAATTTTCTTTAAGAAAAAGCGGCTTTAATTTATTTTTAAATTTAATAAAATCTTTTATTATTTTATTATAAAAGTTTATTATTATAAAATAAAAAACCTTATTTTATAATAATATTTTTATTATTATTTTTTTAAATAACCTTTTTTAAAAAATTTTTTTAAATAAATATATTTATTTTAAAATTTTTATAAAAACATTATATTAATTAAAATATTATATTTAAATTTATTTCATTATATAAAGTAGTTTAATTTTATTAATATAATTAACATTAAATTCATTTAAATAATTTATAACATATTAAAAATTAATATTATATTCTCGTAATAATATTTTAAATTTAACTTTTATTTTATAAAATTTTTAATAAAATTAACGAATTAATTTTTTATTAACGTAAAAGATTATTTTTATTATTAAATTATAAATAACGTTTAATTTCTTTTTATTTTCCATTAATTTTATTGCTTTAAATTAATAATGTATTATAAAATCATTTAATAATTTAATAATAAATAAGTTATTTTTAAATTTTTCGAATATAATAATTATTTTCTTTAATTTAAATGATTTTTTTATTAAAAAAAGCTTTATTATTTATAAATATATTATAATATTTATAAATTTTATAATAAATAATAACCGTTTTTTAAACTTAAGGCTTTTTTTATTTTTTAATTTAATGATTAATGAAATTTATTAAAATATTTTAAGTATTTTAAACATTTATTTTAATATTATATTTTATATATAATATTAATATATCGATTTTATTTTTAATTAATATAAAAATAAATAAATTATTTTATATAAAAAAGTAATTAATTTATTATATTAATTAAATATTAAAATATATTATCGAAAATATTATAAAAAAATTTAAAATAATAAATATAAATAAAAACATTATAATTTTAATATTAATTAATTTAATTATAACTGTTAATTTAATTTAAGTAAATATTAAAATTAATTTTATTAAATATAAAAAAAAAAGAAATTATTTAATATATTAATATAAAAAAATTATATTTTAAATTTCTTATAATCGTTATTATTATTATTTATTTAATTAAATTTAAGTATTTTAATAATTTATTAATTTAAGTTATTTAATAATAATTTTAAATTAAAATAAATAAATATTATAATAATTATAATATAATTTAGCTTTTTAATTTTATTTTTTTATAAAAATTAAATTTAAAAAATATTATATATATAAAAAAAGTTATTAATTATAATAATCTTATTTTATAATAATTATATATTATATTAAAAAGTTATATAATTTAAATTTCTTTTTAATATTTATTTTAATAATAATAAATAATTTTAATTATACGAAATTAATTTTATATATTAATTTAAATAAATTTTTATTATATAAAAAGTTTTTAAAAACGTATAATATAATATATATTTATAAAAAACACGTAAAATAAAATATAAAAAACTTAATTTCGTAATTATTTAATATATTATTATAACGAAAAAAAAAAGCTAATAAAAAAAGCTTATATAAGTTATAAAATAATTTATATTTTATATTTTTATAATAATAAGTTTTAAATTTTTTAATATATTTTTTATTTCTAAGATTTTTAATCTTTTATTTTAATTTAATATTATATTTTTACTTAATATTTTAATTTTAAGCTTTTAGCTCCGAAAAAATGCTTAAAAAAAAATAATTTAAAAGTTTTTTTTTATAAAAAATGATTTATAAGATAATATAACTTAATTATTAATTATAAATTATATAATTTTATTATTAATTTTAAAAAAAATATTATAAATAATAATTATTAATAAAAAAATTTTTATAATATTTATTAAAGTTATATAATTTATATATTATAAAAAAATAAGATTATAAATAAATATTTTATAAATTATTTTATATTAAAATATTATAATAAACCTAATATTTATTTTAATTTTAATTTTTTAATCTTTTTTTATTTTTATATAAATTTATTTTTTTAAGCTATTAATTCATATTTTTTAAAATTTTTATTTTTTTATTATAATATAAGATTTTTTTAAATATATTAATAATAAGCTTTTAAGCTTATTACGCTTAATTATTATTTTTTAAACTTATATTATTATTATTATAAATGTTATTTATAAAAGTTATATTAAAATAAATTAATAAAAAAAATAAAGATTAAAAATTTAAATAAATTTTTTTATAATTTTATAAATTATTATTATTATAATTATTATTTAAATTTCTTTTAATATTATTTAACCTATTAATTCTTTATAATTAACGTTATAAAATTAATTTTTAAGATTTTATAAATAATTTTAATAATCATTAAAATTTAATTTATTTCTAATAATAATTAATATATGAATGTTTTTATTATTTTCCTTTTATTTTTATTAAAATAACGTTAATAAAATTTAATTAACCTTAAATATTTTTTAATAATTATTATATCGGTAAATCTTTATTATAAGAAAGTTTTAATTTTTTAAATAATATTTATTATATATAAAAAAATGAGTTTTATTTTATATTAATTTAATTTAAAATATTATTAAAAAAATAATTATAAATTAAAAATTAAATATTATTTAAAGCTTAAACATTTATTAAATTTTAAATTATATTAGCGTTTTTTATATTATTTATTTATATTATATTACTTAAATAATTTATATTATTTAAACGATATTAATTATTTAAAAGTTATTTATTATTTCTTTTATATATTATTTCCGTAACTTATATTAATTTTTTAATAATTATAATTTATTTATATTATTTTATTTTTTAAATATATAAGGTTTATAATTTTTAAAAATATTATTTATATAAAAAATATTATTATTAATAAAAATGATTTATTTATTTAAAAAAATGTTATTTAATAATAATATTATAAAGTAATAACTTATATTATTACCTGTTTTTTATTATTTAAAATTATATTATTATTATTATTTTAAGTTATTTAAAAATTATATAAAATATTATGATAAAATAAAAGATTTTATTTAATTATTTAATTTTATTATTAATTATAACTTAATAATAGTTTTATAATTATAATAAAAATTATAAAGAAATTAATATAAATATTATTAAAGTTAAAATAAAATATAAGTTTATTTAATAAAAATTAAAATATTTTAATTATTAAAATTTATTATATATTAAAATTTATTTTATAATTTTAATATTATTTAATTTATATATAAAAAGTAATTAATGAAAATATTTATATATTTATTATTATAAAAAAAGCTTAATTTATAAAAAAATAAAAATTATTTATATAAATAATATATGATTTTATAAAGTTAATTATTATAATTTTAATAATATTTTTATGATTTTTATTAATAAATTTTTATAAAAAAAAAATTAAAAAAAAGTTTATTTCGTTAATATTTATTATTAAAATTATAAATATAAAAATATATTTTATATTATAAATGTTAAAAAAAATATATATAATTAATATACATTAATTATTTGCTTTTAATTTATATAATATTATTTTACTTAAAAATAATATATTTTATATTATTTTTATAAAAAATGAAAATTAATAATAATATTTAAAAAGTAATTATAATAATTAAAATAATGTTTATTAATTATAATATACTTTAATTTAATAATAATTTTAATTTTAATAAATAATTAAAATTTTTATTAAAATTTTTATTAAAGTATAAAAGATATATATTTATTAATATTAAATGTTTATTTTTAAGATTATTTTATTATTATATTTAATTTATAAAATATTAAATAATTATTTATTATTTATTAATTTATAATATAAGTTAATTATAAATAATATAAAAATAATAAAAATATATATTATATATATAATAAAAAAACATATATTATTTTATATAATATAATATATTTAAATAAATTAATTAAATAATATTTAATTAATAATATAAAAAATTAAATATAATAAATATTTTACGTAAACTTAATATTTTTTATAATATTTTAACCTTATTTTAATTATTAAAATAAGGTTATATTACGTAAATATATTTTAAAGAAAATATTAAATTATATATTAATTATTAAATTTTATTAAAAAAATCTTTTTTATATTAAAATAATTAATTTTATATATATAATATTTAAATTATTTATTAAATATATTATTAATAATATATAATATATTTAATATTTTTATTTAATGTAAATAAAAAAAAAGTGATAAAAAATGAAAAAAATAAAAGTAAAATAAAATAAATATAATTATTTATAATTTTATTATAATATTTATATTATTTTTTAATAATTAAATATTATTTATTATATAATTTATACTTTTATTAATAAATTTATTAATATAATTTATTTTAATAAATATATTATAATTAATTATTATTATATATTTAATTATATAATTTATAAAATATATTACGACTTATATTTTAAATTATTTTATATTTTATATTTTAATATTTATAATATTTTAATATTTTTAAGGTTTTAAAAATTAATACTTTTATTTATAAAGCTTATTATTTTAAACATTAATTTTAAAATATAATAAATTAATAAGTTAAGTGTTTTATAATTTTTTAAATATAAAACTTTAAATTATTATATGCTATTTTTTTTTATTTTTTTATAAGTAAATTTATCTTATAAGCTATTATTATATATGCGTTTATAATTATTTTAATAAAATTTTAAACACATGAATTAATATTATAAATTTAAATTTTATATATTTAAATTATAATTATTATTATAAAAATATAAGAATTATTATTTTTTATATAATATATAAAAATAAGTTATAATTATTAAAATAAATCATTATATTTAATATAATATAAATTAAAAAATTATATGAAAATAATATTAAAAGCTAATATAAAAGTTTTTAATATTAGCTTTAAATTTATTATATTTATTTTTAATATTAATTATATAACTTATTATAATTTATTATATATATTTAATTTAATGATAAAATTATTTATAAAAAATTAATTTAAAATTAATTTTTAATTTTAAGTTAATAAATCATTTATTTATTTATTTAATATAATAATTCTAATAAAATTTATTATTTTAAAGATTTTTAAATCTAATATTTTTTATTTATTATAATATATTTTTTATAAAAAGCATAATTTACTTATATATTAAGATTTTCATTTTATTAATATTTATAAAAATGCTTTTATTTCATTTATTTAAAAAATTAAAAATTTTAATTATATTATTAAATTTAAACTTATAAGATTTAAAAATTAATAAAATAATATTATTAAATTAAAAATAATTTTTAATGCTTAAAACATAAAAAATAATATAATATTTTAATAATAACTTATATATTATTTTAAATAACTTTAAAATACCTGAACGTAAAAATATTTTTTTACGTCACATTTTTTTTAATTAATTAAAGGTATTTATCATTTATTTTTTTTATAATATAGCTTTCGCGTATATAATTTAAGGTTTTTTTATAAAAAAACTTTTTTTAATATTTAAGTTTTAATATTTTATTTTATATGCTAATTAAATTCATTTTATAAATATAAACGCGTAAATTACGCTTTTATAACTTTAATTATAATTTTAAATAATAATGTTTAATCTAAAATTACTTAAAATAACTTATATAAATTTTAAAAAATATTAAATTTATTAATAAATATTTATATCGGTATTAATATAATTAAAATTACGCTTTTATTATTAATCTTATATTTTTTTAAAAAAATTTAAAATTAAAATATTTAATTTTTAATTTAATATAAATTAAATAAATATAATATAATATTATTATTATTATTTTAAATTATTAATTATATTTAAAGCCGTATAATAAATAAAATATAGTAAATAAAATAATATTAATTTATATTTAATATAAGGAATTTAATGTTTTTATATATTAAAAAAATTATTAAATTTAATTAAATTTTTAAAGCATTTATTATATTATTAATTAATAAAAATATTTAATATAAAAAAAAACTTTTATTTTAAAAATAAAAAATTTATTTATATCGAGAATTAATTTATTAATTTTTATAAATAAATTAATTTTATTAAGTTTTTATATTTTAAATATAATAAAATATAATATTATTAAATAAATTTAAAAAAATTAAATAATTATTATTTTTTAATTTATTATTAAAAGCAAATTTTTTATTATATTTATAATTAATAATTTATTTAATGTGAAACTTTATAATATTATTATTATTATTTCGAATTTTATGATAAAAATATTATAAATTATAATATTAATAATAAATAAAAAGTTTAAAAAATAAAAATTTTTTTTTTTTTTTTTATATATAAGCAAATATTTTTAAATAATTAAATAAAATTAATTTATATTTATAAATAAAATAATTCATATAATTTATTAATAAATAATTTTAAATTATAATATATATTTTTATTATATATATTTAATATTATTAAACTTTTAAATATAATTAATAAAATTAAAAATATTAATTTTATTAAAAATATTAAAGTTATTATTTTTATTATAATATAATTTAAAATGATATTTAATTTTACATTATTTATTAATTAATTATTTATTTTATTAAGCTTTTATTACTTTAATATATTATTATAATTTTTTAATATATTAAATATATTATATATAATTTTTTATTAATATATTTTTTAATTTTAAAAAGATTTTTATTTTTTATATATTTATAAAAAGTAATTTTATGCGAAATTTCTTAATAAAAATTAATAATTACTTTAATAATTTAATAATATTATTAAAAATATTATTATTATTATTATATATTAAAAATAAGATTTTACGAAATAATATTTATTAGTTTTAATTTATTTTATATAAATTAATATATGCGATAAATGTTTTTTTCGAATTAAAATATTTAAATTAACTTATAAAATATTAAAATAAATTTAAATAAATTAAAAGTAAATTTATTTAAAAAACTTAATATATTTAAAAGCTTTCTTTTTTTTATTATAAATATAATTTTATTATTTTTATTAATTATAAATGTATTATTTAAATTAATTATTTAATTAAATAATAATAATTTAAGTTTATTAATATTAAGGTTAAATATTTTATTATAATTTATAATATTAATAATATCTTATATTTTAAATTATATAATGTAATTTTTATTATTTATTATTATTTTAAAATATAATTATTAATATATAATGTTAAATCTTATAATAATTATATAAAAACTTTAAAATATTTAAAGTAAAATTAATTTATTATTAAATTTATTATTAAATAATTAGCTTTAATATTTATTATAATTATTATTATTTATATTAATTTTTATTATACAATTATTAATATTAATAATAATAAATATATTATTATTTATATGATTTTTTATTTTTATTATTAAATAATTTTATATTTAAATATTTTCTTTAAATTATTAAATGAAATTCTTTTAATTTAATTCGTTATAATATAAAATATTTTAAATTATTTTAACATAAATCAAATTTAAAAGTTTTATATTATTTAATATATTAAATATTATAACTTTTATTAATCTTCGAATATATTATTATTAAATATATAATAATTTAATAAAATTAATAAAAATTTATATATAATTATTAAATATAATTCTTTAAATATTTATATAATAAATATTTAATAAAAAAAATTTATAATTAATAAAATAAGTAATATTCATTTATATATAATAAATATATACATTATTTAACGGTTTAATATTTTATATTAAGGTAATATTTTTTTAAATATTATATAAAAATTTTAAAATAATTTTTTTATTATTATTAATATATATTTTTATTCTTTTATTTCATTATATTTTCATTTAATATAAATTAAATAATTTTTAAATAAAATATATATTTTTTATTATTTTATATTTATATAATATTAACTTTAAATAATAATATATATAATAATTTAAATAATTTATTTCTTTAAAATAACCGATTTTTAAAATTATAATAAGCTTATATTTATTTAAATTAATAATATATTAATATTAATTAATTTATAAATATATTATTTTATAAAAAGCTTTTTATAATAAATAATAATTTATTTTTTTAATTATAAAATAATATTTAAATAAAAAACTAATTTTAATATTAATATTATATTAATAATATTTTTTAATGAATTTTAAAGATTAATAAGGTCTAATATAATTATTAAAATAACTTATATATTTAAAAAGTTTCATTTAAGTATATTTTTAAAATAATAAAAAAGCTGAAAAATAATTTTAATTATATTAATTATTTATATAAAATAAAGATTATAATTAATATAAAGTTTATTATTATTAATGTTAAATTTAATTTTAAATTTTATAAATAATTCTTAGTTTTTTATATAAATAAATATATAAAATTATTAATTAAATAATTTTATTTTAAATTAAATTATTTTATAAATAATTTTAAATATAAGTATTTTTATAAAAAATTTTATATAAGTTTTTTTAATATTAAATTATTAATGAAATTATTTTATTATTAATTATTAATATATTATAAGATTATATAAATTAATTTTTAAAATAATTTTTTATAAAAATAGCTTTGAAAAATCTATAATTAATATTTTTTATCGTTTTTTATTTTAACATTAATTTAATTAAATTTTATTAAATAATTATATAAAGATTTTAAATATTAAAAAAACATTTAACTTTTAAAATGCATTAAATTTTTATTTCTTAAAATAGATTTATTTTAATATAATTATATGTTTAATTAAGCTTATTAAGTTTAAAGTTAATTTAAATATTAATTATATAAGTGAATAATATATTAATAAAATAAAATAAAAATATAAATGCTTAAATTATAATTAATAAAAAATTTAAAGGTATAAAAATAATAATAATAAATAAATATAACGTAATTAATATATTTAATTTTATATAAGTGTTATAAAAAGCTTAAAAATTATAATTATACTTATTTAAAATAAAATTATAAAAATAAATTAATTATTAATTTAATGAATTTATATTTAAAAATGATTTATTAAATATAAGTTATATAATAATTAATATTTTTTTTTATATTATTATTAAATTAAATTATATTAATTAACTTTATTATTTAATTATTATTAATTAAATTAATAATATCATTTAACTTAAATTTTTATAAATTAAATAATAATATAATATTATTATTTTTAATATTAATTAATAATATCACCGATATTAATTTAATTTTTAATGATTTATTTAATAATTTTATATATAATTTAATTATAATAAAATGTAAATAAAAATTATAATATTAATTAAAAATAAAATAATTAAAGTTAAAATTATATTAATGAAAATATAATTATATTTATAAAAAGCTTTATAAAAAAAAAGTAAAAATTTTAAGATTAATAAAAGTAATAAAAATAAGCTTAATAAAAGTTATAAAAAAAATAATAAATATAAAGCTAATTTTATTTATAATAATTATATTAATAATTATAATAAAAATAATATTATAAAAAATAACTTAAATTTTTTATAATAATATATTTATATAATGAAAAAATATTATGCTTTATTTTATTAAATATTTTAAATTTAAAACTTTTTATTATTTTTATTTTTATAATAAATATAATTTTATTTTATATATAAATAGCATTAAAAATATTAAATTTTTTTCTTAAATTTAATAATAATAAATTATTTAATTTTAATTTTATTATAATTAAAAATTATTATTAAATTTAATATACGTTTTATATATAATAAATAATATTTTTATATTTAAAATAATTTAAAGCTATTATATATAATATTTTTCGTTAAATTTTAATATAAAATAAAGTAAAATATAATATTTTAAATTTATTTATATATATAATAATAAATCTTATTTTTATTTAATATTTTATTTATTTAAATGTATAAATAATATTTATATATATATTAATTTTAAAAATATTATTATTTATAATATATAATTATAAAATAATATAAAGTGATTTTATATTTAAATTTTAGCTTAAAAAAGAAAAAGAAAAGTTATTCTCGTTTACGTTATTACTTATAATTATATAACCGATAAAAATCACGTGAAATATTTTAATAGCTTTATATTTTTTAACGTTATTTTTTATTTTTATCGTTTTAAATAAATGTTTTTAAATAACTTTATTTTATAATAGCTTATTTTTAAGATTTAAAACTTTAATTTTTAAAAGTTTTATAAAATTAAAATAAATTAATTAAATATTAAATTATATTTTATATTATTATTAATTAAATATTAATTAAATATAATAATAAATATAATTTTTAATATATTTAAATATAAATTCATTATAAAAATTTATAATATATAATAATTTTTTTATCCTAATATTAATATATTAATTAAATTTAAAAATATTAATAATTAAAATAATATTAAAAAATCTTTCGAAATAATTTAATAAATATTTTTTATTTTATTTATTTATATATTATTTTAATATTATTTATTTATTTATTAATTATTTTAAAATTTATATTAAATTTATATTTAAATTATATAAAAGTAATTATATAAATAAAATTTTTAATTTAATATAAAATATATAAATATTTTTATTAAAAATAAATAAAATATTATTAATAATCTTTTTAATTATTAGATTTTTTACATAAAAATCTTTAAGAAAAAATCTTATTTATTTAATTATTTTTTTCCGTTATATTTACTTTATTATAATTAAAAAATATTAATAAAATATAAAAACTTAATTAATTTTTAATATAAAAATATTAAAGCATATAATTATATAAATCGAATTTTTTTAATATTTTAAATTTATTTTTATTATATTTATAAATTAAATATTACATAAAAAATATTAAGCTTATATATATATAAATAAATTTAATATAAAATATATTATAATATAATTTATAATTATTTAAATTAAATGATTATTAAAGATTTTTAATTAAAATAAAACATTTATTATATAATTTATTTATTAATAAAACTTTAATAAAAATTTATAAATTTATATTATTTTATAACTTAAATAATAATATTATTATTTAAACCTTAAAAATTCATTATAAAAAAATATAAATTTTTTTATAATATTTTTTCATTAATTAAATAATATATTCTTTTTAAGAATTTTCTTTATAATATTATAATCTTTTATATAAAAAAATTAATATATAAATATTTAATAAAGCTTAATATATATTTTAATTTATATATAATTTATTAATATAATTATTTAATAATAAAATATAAAATATAATTTATAATTTAAAAATTATATTTAATATATAAATTTATATTTTTATTAATTAATATATTTATATTATTATAAATAAAATTAATATTATTATTATTATTATTATTTATAATATTATATAATATTTTACTATATTTTATATATATTTTTAATATTTTAAATATATTATAAGTTAATTATAATATATTTTATAATTTTTAATAATTTAAAAATATTATAATATTAATAATATAATTAATAATATTAAAGATAATTATAATAAAATTATATAATATTAATTTAATAATTAAATTATAAATATATAATTTATAAACTTTTATTTTATTATAATATATATATATATTATAATATAAATTATAAATAAAATAAATATTATTTTTATAATAATATTTATATATTTATGATTTTTAATAAATAAATATTTTTTTTAAGCTTTTATATTATAATTATAACTTTTTTTTATAATTATAATTAACTTATTATAATAATTATATTATGAATATTTAATATATATTTAATATACGTTTAAATTAAATAAACATTATTAATTATTATATATAAAAATGAATTATATTTATAATTTAATAATTTTATATAAAATTAATATTATTATAACATTTTTTAAAAAAATTATATAAAATATAAATGCTTTTAATTAATTATATCTTATATTTTTATTTTAAATCATTTATTTTTTATTAATATTTAATTTATATATCATTTAATATAATTTATTATATAAATTATTCATTTAATTTTTATTTATAAACTTTTAATTATAATTTAATTTATATATTTTTCATTTTAATTTAATTTTTTATCATTTTATTAAATTTAATTATTATATTTTATTATAATTTATTTTATAATATTTTATTATTCTGTTATTATTTTTTATATTATATTTTAATTTAATTATTAAATGAATATATTAATGTTTAATTATAATATTTACGTTTAAATTCATATTTTTATTAAATTATTAAATAAAATTATATATAAATAAAAAAATTAGCTATAATATTTTAATAAAAATAATTAAAGCTATTTATTATAATTTTCTAACTTTTAAAAAAAACCTTATGCGTTATATCATTAAAAAATAATAAAGCGAGAAATTAAAAGTTTTTTTTATTATAAAAATTTTTAAAGATATTTTTATTAATAATATATAATTTTTTATTAATAAAATTTAAGATTAAAGTAATATTATTATTAATTAACTTATTAATGATATTTACACTTATATTTAACTTAAGTTTTTAAAATATTTTAATATAAATAAATAAAAGATTTATAATAATATATTAATTACGATATATTAAAATAATTTTATAAATATATATTTAAAAAATAATTATATTTTAATTATAATAATAAATAAGGTTTTTAATATATTATTTACGTTAATAAAATATAAATTAATATAAGTTTTTTTAAATAATTTTAAATAAACATTTATTAATAATAAAATCTAATATTATAAAAAATATTATAATAAAATAATAAAAGTTAAATAATTTAAATTACTTTTATCGATAAAATATAAAGCTTAATATATATATAAAATAAATATAAAATAGGAATTAAATTTAAGAAATATATAAAAATGCTTATATTTTTAATTAAAGCTTTTATTATAACGTTTTTATAAAATTATAAAGCTTATATTTTAATAAAAAAATATATAATTAATATATTTAAAAATATATTTATTAAATTAAATATAAAAATAATTTACTTTTTATTTAAAAGTTTTAATTTAAGTTTAATATAATAAATAATAAATTTTATAAAAATATATTTTAATAAATATTTTTATATTTATAATATAAATAAAAATTAATTTTATAAAGTATTAAAAAATGTTATATAATTATATTAAAATATATTTTCTAATAAAATATAATATAAATAATAAATATAATTTAATAATTATTAACTTAATATAAACTTGATATTAATATAAAATAAAGCATTAAAATAAGGAATTTTAATATAATAAAAATTAATATATATTAAGAATAATTAAAAAAAAAAGAATCATTTAATATAATATTTTTAATTATAAGCGTATAAAGATTTAAAATAAAAAATAATTAAAATAAATAAATTAATATAATAAATTTTAATATAATTAAATAATAGTAATTTATAAGAAATGATTTTTATAATATAATAAAATATATTATAATAAATTTATGTATTAATATAAAATTTAATAATATATGTAAAATTAAATAATATTTAAAAATTTTAAATGATAATTTGAAAAATTAAATGAGATTTTTAAAAATTAAAATTTATGCATTCTTATAATTTCCCGTTACGATAATTTATAGGTTTTAATTATAAAATTATTTTTTTCATATTTTTAATTATTATTTATTATTAAAAAAAATGAAATAAATGACTTTTAAATATAATTTAAATAAAATTAATAAATATATATTTAAATTTAATATTATATAACGTGTATAATTATTAAATATATTAAAGTTAAAGCTTTTTAATTATAATTAAATAATTATATATATATAATATATATATAATTAATTTATATGATTTATTTTTTAATTTTTAAATATAAAAGTTAAATTTTCAAATCTTAGATTTTATATATATTTATATAAAAAAAAATATTTATTAAATTTTAAATATTATTTATAATATTATTATTATAATATTTATTTATTATATTATTATTATAATATTTATTTATTATATTATTATTAAATTAATTTATTAATAAAATAAAGATTTAATATATTTATTTTATATTATTATAAATATTTATAATTTATTAATAAAATAAAGATTTAATATATTTATTTTATATTATTATAAATATTTATTATATAATAAAATAAATTTTAAATAAAGATTTAATTATAAAAATTATAAGGTATTATTTAATAAAAATAAATGAATATTAATTAAATATCATAAAAATTTTATTAAATAATAAATATATTATTATATAAAAACTTTTTATAATAAAAATTAAGTATAATAAAATATAATTACTGTTTTTTAATAATAATAAAAATTATATAAATAATATATTTTATTAAAAAATATATTATTAATAAAAATAATTTTTAATATTAATTTAATAAAGTAATAAAAAAATGAATAAAATTAATTAACTTTTAATTAAATTTAAGTATTATTAAATAAAAAGTAATAAATTATTTAAATAATATAATATTTAATATTATTATTAATAATTTAAAAATAAAGCATTAAAAAATATTTAAAATTATAATAAAAATAATAAATATAAATTATAAATAATATTTAAAATAAGAAAAATGATATTATTAATAAAATGATTATTTAATAATAATTATAATGAAAAATAAAAATACATTAATTAAAATAAATAATAAAAAATTATAAAATAAAAAAATATTTAAAATTAATATTTTTATATAATATCATTATTATTTAAATAAAAATAATAAATATATAATCATAAATTATTAATTTTTTATACTTCATAAAATAAAATTTTTAAAATAATTTAATTAATTTATATTATTTTTATGTTATATTTTATTAATTAAATATAATAATTTCGTTAAAGCTTTTAATTATTTTTATATATAATTATTAATTTTTATTTTTATAAATAATAATAGCTTAAATTAAAAACCTTAATTTATATTAAATATTTTATTAAATATTAATTTTTTTAAAATAAATATATGTAAAATTATCACATATAATAATTTTATTATAAACTTAATTTTTAAAACATTATAAATTATTTTATATAATATTATATTTTAAAACTTATATATAATAATTATATAATTTATAAATAATAAAAATTATTTTTAAAGTTAATATTATTATAAAGAATAAATTTTTAATAAATATATTATAAAAAAATAACAGGTTTTTTATTTACGTTTTACAGCTTTTTATTAAAAAATAACTTAAATAAAAAACTTATATATTTATTTTATATAATTATAATAATCTTTAAAAAATCATTTAATATTTTTCTTTTTTTAATTTATAAAAAATTATAAATAATATCTTAAATATTATTCATTAAATTAATTATATTTTAAAAATTTTATATTAATAAAATTTAATAATTATAATATATTAAAAAAGATTTTAAAAGATTTTTAATTAATTATAATTTCGCTTTATTAATATTATAATTATTATATTTAATATTAATATTAATAATAATATAATTAATGTTTAATATATATTTATAATTAAATATTTTCACTTATATTTTTATTAAATAAATATAAATAAAATAAATAAAATTATTCATTTTTTTATTAAAAATTTTATAGCGTATTAAAATATTATAAATGCTTTTATTATATATAATTTTAATAAAATTTTAAAAAAAAATATTTATTTTTTTTAATTTAATGTTAAATTATAATTAAAAATATAAAATATTTAAAAAATTAATAAAAATTTTATTTTCAGATTTTATTTTTATTTAATTTATTAATAATAATATAAAAAAGCTTATTTAAAATAAAAAAAAATTAAAAGAAATTATTAAGTAAAATTATATTAATATTATTAAAATATTTATTATAATAATTTAAAATATTTTCGTTTAATTATTTATTAATAAATCTCATTAATTTTAATTTTATTATTTTTTTTTAATAATAATAAAATAATATATTTATTATTAATTAAAATATATAAAAAATATATATAATTTAACCTTTAAATTAATTAATTATAATATTTATAAAAGCTAATTTTATAATAAATAATTTTACTAAAATAATTATAATTAAAATAAGAAATTTAAAATCTTATATAATAACTTAAAAATATAAAATAATAATTTAATAAAATAAAATTTTTAATTTTTATTATTATTATTTATTTAAAAATAAAATGAAAATAATATAATTTTTTCTTATTAACCTTATTTATAATAATTTAAAATAAATTTCATATTAATTATTATTAAAAATATTAAAATTTTAATATCTTTAAAATTATATCTTTATTTTTATAATTATTTAAATTAATTGAATTTTTTTTAATAATTCTTTATTATAATAAAAATAATAATATTAATTAATATATTATATTTAATTATAAGTTATATTTTAATTTTAATAATTAAAGAAATTTATTAAGTTTTATTTTATATTTAATGTAAATATTAAATAAATTAATTTATATTAATTTTTTAATATAATATTATTTATATTATTATAAATTAAATTAAACTTATTTTAATTTAAGTTTATATTTTTTTATAAATTTATATCATTATTTTTTAACTTATTATAATGATTATTAAGATAATTATAATAATATTTTAAATAATAATTAAAAATTAATTTATAATTTAAAAATTTATGTTTTTTTATATATAATAATTTATTATCATTATAATAAATATAAATTTAATATTAATTATATATAATAAAATTTTTTATATTATAAATTATTATATTTACATTTATAATAAAGAAAATATATAAGCATTTAAGGTTTAATAAATTATTATTATATAATTTATCATTGAAAATCATAAAAAAAAAATTCCAATTTTTTAAGAAATTAATATACGTAATAATTCTTATAATTTTAAAATAATTTAAATATTTTTATATGTAATTAAGGTTTTATTAAATTCATTATTACCTTAGAAATTAAAAAAATAAATATAAATATTAAGGTTTTAATAATTAATATTATAAATTATATAATTATTTACTTATAATATAAATTTTAAAAAATAATAATAGATTTTTAAATTAAATAATCATATTTTTTTATTAATTTATTTTTAAATTTAAAAATAAATAATAGCATTAAATTATTATTTACGATATAAAAAAAAAGGTTTTTAATAATTTATATAAATATATGTTTTATTATAATATTTTAAAATATAATTAATAATAATTTAAATAAAAATATATAAAAAAAAATTAATATTAATTAATTATATTAATTTAATAGTAAATTATTTCTTTTTAATTTAAATTATCATTAAATTTAATTTAATTTTTATGTTATTTTAAATTCTTTTTTTAACTTATAAAGAAATTTAAACCGATATTTTAACTCGGGAATTAATAAGTTTTATTTTTATATTTTTTTTATGCTTTTTAATATTTATTTAAAAATAATATTATAAAATATAATAATAATATTAGCAGTAATTTATAATATTATTTAATTATTTTTATATAATAATAATTTTAAAAAAATGTATATTTAATGAATTCTCATTTTTTTAACTTATAATTTAAAATATTAAATTTTTAATAATAATATAATATTTTCATAATTTTATAAAGCATTTATAAAAATCCTTAATATTTATATTAAATGTTAAATTATTATTAAATTAATATAATTTATAATTATAAAAAATATTTTAAAATTATTATTTAAAATAAATTTATTAATTTTTTAAATTATATTTATATTTTAAAATAATATTATAAAACTTTTAAAATTAAAATTAAAAATATAAATTATAATATATAAATTTTTTCTTAATAATTTAATTAATAAAAATATTTTAATAAGCTTATTTAATAAATTTTTATTATTAAATTTAAGTATATATTAATATAAGTTTTATTAATGTAAATTAATCGAATTAAACGTTATAAAAATTAAAAACGCATTAAAATTATAAATAATTACCTTTAATTTCTAATATTTATAATATTAAAAAAATTAAATTCCTTTTAAATTATTAGTATCTTAATATATTTCATAAAATATTACTTATATTTTAAGATTTTTAATATTTATTAATATTTATTATAAAGTTTTTTTTATAATAAAAACACTTTTTTACTTTTATTTATAAATATAAAATTTATTATTAATTTAAGTTTATTATTATATTAACGTATTAAATAAAATATAATAAAAATTATAATAATAAATAAATCATTTATTATTTTATTTTATATTATATTAAAAGTATTTTTAATAAAAAATAATACGTTAATAAAATTTAATAAAATCAGCTTTATTTTTTTTAAAAAAAAATAAGGTAAATAATAAATAATAAAATATAAGTTTAATTAAATTTAATAAAAAATATAACGTAAATAAAAAACATATAAAATTAATAAGCATTTTAAAGATTTTATAATTTAAATAACACTTTTTATTTAATATTTAAATTATTATTTTTAATATAATTATAAAGTTATTAAATTTTAATTTTATTAATTATTATATTAAAATTATATTTTTATTTTACTTTTATTTAATTAAAATAATATTAATAAAAAAATTATTAAGTTTTATTATTTTATAAATAATTAAATTATTAAAAATTTTAATATTTAAAATAATAAATAATTAAAAATAATAATTATATAATTATTAATATTTTATAAATATAAAAACGATAATAAAATTATTAATTCATTTATTTAATTTATTCTTTTTTTAATAATTAAAATATTATAATATTAAAATCTTTAAATAATAATAAAATTTTATTATAAATTTTATTTATATTATATAAAAAATAGATGATATAATTATAATATTAATATTATTATTTTTAAATTTAAAAATTAAATTATTAATAATTAAATTTAAATTATATATTTTAAATTATATATAATAAAAATATTCACGTTAATGTGAATTTAAATAATAAACAGCTTTTTAAAAAATTTAAAAATAAGTAAATATATAAAAATAATATTAAAATTAAACTTATTATTATAAAAAACAATTTATTATTTTTTTTCTTATTATTTTTATTATAATAAGTTTTATAAATGTTATTAATTTTTAATATAATATTAAATCATTTTTTTATAATAAATATATGATTTTATTTTTTTAATTATTAAAACCTTATTAAATTTTTTTTTAATTTTTTTTATTTAAGGTTAAAAAATCATTTAATTATTATTAATATAAGGAATAAATAAAATATTAAATAAAATAAAAATAAGTTTTTTAAATAAATAAAATTCATTAATTAACTTATATATTAAAAATTAGTTAATTAAATTATATATTAAAGATTAATTAATTAAATTATATATTAAAAATTTTTTTATGAATTTTTTAATATAAAAGTTAATTTTTTCAATATTAACCTTTTTTTTCTTTTTTTAATAAAAAAAATATACATATATTTAAAGTTAATTAAAAAAAAATTTATATTATTATTTTTATATTAAATAATTAGCTTAATATTTTTATTTTCATAAATAAATTAAACTTTTATAAATATGTTTTTTAAAATAATAATTTATAAAGGTTTTTTATTATAATATTTTTAAATATAATAATTACATTAAATATTAATATTTTTTAATAAGTAATTTTAATTATAAATATATTATTTAAAATATATTTATTTTAATGATTTTTTATTTTAAAAATTATATTAAAATTATAAAATTATAATAAAATAAATATATTAATTATAAAAATTATAAATGCTTAAATATAATTAATATTTAAAATTTATTTAAGCTAATATTTTAAATTCTCACTTTTTATATTAATTTAATACGGTAAATAAAGCATTTTATTATTTTATATTTAAATTTATAATAAATAAAAACTTAATTAAAAAACTATTTTTTATAATAAATATTATAAATTTTTATTTATATATTAAAATTTAATATAAAATTTAAAATAAAATTTAAAATAAAATTCATAAAAGACTTTATAATAAAATTTATGATAATATATTATTAATAATGAAATAATATTAAGAAAAAATTATAAAAAAAAATTATTATAAATTTAATTTTATAATTTTATAATTTTATTAAAAATTAAATATAATATTTTTAAAAGTTAATAAATAATAAATAATTATATAAATTTAAAGTATAATACATTTAATTAAAAAAGCGCTTAAATTTAAGGTTATTACGGCTTTTATTAATGCTTTAAATTAATTAAATCTTTTTATTTTATTTGTTTTTTATTAAATTTTTTTAATTTTTTTTAATAATTTTGTAATAATTTTTTATAATAATTTCTCAGTTAAATTTTTCGAGTTTTAGCGTAATAATATCTCCGATAAATAATAATATTTAAATATTATTATTAATTTAAAAAATATTATATTATTATTATTATTTTTTATATAATTATTATTATTATGATTTTTTTAATTATAATAAATATATTTTAATGATTTTATTATATTAATTAAATTTAAAATATATATATAATATTTATATTTTTTTTTATATTTTTTTTTATGATTTTTTATTTTTTATTTCGGCTTAATATTATATTTTTACCTGATATTTTAATTCTTTATATTTTTAAAAAAATATCGATTAAAAATATAATCTTAAATCTTTAGCTTTAAGAAAAACCTTAGAAATAAAAAAAATTTTAAAATTTTTTAAAAAGCAATTTATATAATAATATAATTTAATTATTAATTTTAAATTATAAAATTTATATATTATAAAAAAAATAAAATTATAAATAAATCTTTTATAAAATTATTTTATATTTAAATATTATAATAAATATAATATTTATTTTAATTTTAATTTTTTAATATTTTCTTATTTTTATATAAATTTATTACTTAAAATTATTAATATATATTATTTTAAATCTTTGTTTTTATTTTAATATAAATTTTTTTTAAATATATTAATAATAAACCTTTAAATTTATTACACTTAATTATTATTTTTTAAATTTATATTATTATTATTATAAATATTATTTATAAAAATTATATTAAAATAAATTAATAAAAAGATTAAAAATTAAATATTTTAATAATTCTTTTTATAACTTTATAAATTATTATTATTAAAGATTTTAAAATTATTTTCTTTTTTTTTAAAATATAGCTTTATAAAATTTCAGGGATTTTAAAAATAAATTAAATTTAAAAATTTTACTTACGATAAGCTTATATATATAATATATTTAATTATTAATATATAAATGTAAAAATAAGAAAAAATAATAAAAAAATTTTAAAAATTTTAATTTATATATTAATAAAAGCTTATTTAATAATTAGTTTTTATTTAATTTTTATATATTTTTTTATTATTAAAATTATAAGTAATTTCATTAAAAATAATAATATTAAATTTTATTATTTCTTTAGCATTTTTTATTTTTAATATTAATATTATTATAAAATAAAATGAAAAAAATTTTAATAATTTATAAAAACTTTATTATTTTTTATAATATAAAATATAAATGTAATTTTATAAATAATAAAAATAATAATAAATATTATTACTTTAAAATTATAAATGTTTTTATATTATTAAAACATTAAAAAAATATTATAAAATAAGTTTAAAAAGATTTCTTATATATTATTAATATATATAATTTCAAATTATATCATTATTATATTTAAATATTATATATAAATTTAAATTTAAAAATCTTAAAATAATTTTAATTTTATTATAATAAATAAAATATTAAAAAATTTTATGTTTGTAAATTAAATAAAAATATATTAAAATATAATATTATATAATAATTAAATTTATTAATTATCATATTATTATATTATATTAATTAATATTAATTTATAATTATTTTATATTTAAAAATAAACATTATATTTTATATATTTTATATATAATAAATATTAAAATAAAAAAATATAAAATTATTAATATTTAATATATTATAAAAAATAAATTTCATATAATATAATTATATTTCATTATCTTTAAATTAAATATATATAATAAATAATATTATAAAAAATAGTTTTTATATATTATATTTAAAATAAAAATATAATATAATAAATTAAAATAAATAAAATTTTAAGCTAATTATAATAAATATTAAGTTATTTATTATAAAGGAATTTTTAATAAATAAAATTAAGTAAAATAAAACATAAATTATTTTTATTATAAAAATATATAAAATTATATAAGTAATAAATATATATAATTAATATATCATTTATTATAAAATTTAAATTAATTTTAAATTATAAATTATTATAAAATATAATATATAATTTATATATTATATAATATATAATTTATATAAAATTATATTTAATTTTTTATTAATAATAAATAATTATAATAAAAAGAAATAAAAAAAGAAATAAAATAAATATTATATATATATTTTAAGAAAAAAATAAAATAATAAAGTTATTAATTTAAATTTATTATAATTTAAAAAATATAATAATAATAATAATATAAAAATTAAAAAAAATATAATAATATAATATTATTTAAATTAATAATAATATTTAAATTTATTTTATAAGCGGAATAATAAAGTTTTTAAATAAATGAAAGAAAATATAAAAATATATAAAAGAAATAAATCATATAATAATTATATAAATTATTATTCATTAATTTATATATTAATTATAAAAGTTATTATAATTATTTTTTATTATTATTACTAATATTAATGATATTTTTATTTTAATATAATATTTAATTTAAATATTAAAAAATATTATATATTATAATTTATAATTTTTATTTACATTATAAATTTAAATATTTTATGAAATATTTTATTATAATTAAAAAGTGTATTAAATATTAGATTTTTATAATTAAATATATATAATATAATAATATAAAAAAAATTAATTATAAACTTAAAGATAAATATATTATATATAACTTATTTTAAAGTTATATTTTAAGATTTATGCATAATAATAATATAATTTATTATTAAAAAAAATTATATATAAAAACAAATATTATTAAATAAAAAAAATTTTTATTATATATATTTAATAAAAATTATAAGTTTATTATAAATATTTTTAAAAAGTTAATTTTATAATTAACGAAATAATTAATTAAAATAATTATTTTAAGTTATTAAAATAATTTTAAATATTATTTATTAAATTCACATTTAATTAAATCTTTTAAATTAATTTAATTTTTATATTAATATAAATAAAGAATTTTTTAAATAAATTATTAATTTATTATAATTTAATTTAATTTATATTTTTATTTTTATTAATAAATGTCATATAAATTATAATGTTTTAAAAGTTTAATATATGTTTTTAATTAAAATTATTTATTTATATTTTAATAAAAAAAATTTAATATATTTTTAAAATTATTAACTTTATTTATAAAAAGTTTAATAATATATTTAAAGGTAAAAAGCTTTTATAAAAATATAAAATATTTTATTATATATAATTTTAAAAAAATTTAATAAAATAAAGTTTAATTTTTATTTATTTATTATTAGATAATTATAAAGAAAATTAAATATATAAAATTAAAATAAATATTATAATTAATAATTTTATTTTAATTTAATAAAGCATTTATAATATATAATGATTTTTATAATATTAAAAGTAATTAAAAAAAATTAATAATAAAAATAACAGTTATATCATTAAATATTTTATTATAATAATTAAGAAAAATCTTTTATAATTATTAATTAATAAAATAAAATATTTATAATTTTAAAATATATTTTTTATTAATAATAAAATAACATATATTATTAAATATTAATTATATTATATATAAAATTAAATTATTTTTAAATAATAATTTATAATAATAATTAAATAAAAAATAAAAAAATAAAATAATAATTTATTTGTTCATTAAATTAATAATAATATTAATTAATATTACCTTTAAAAATAAAAACTTATAATTAAATATAATTTATAAAAAATAAAAAAAAAGAGTTTTATTATATATAATTTCTTAATATTTTTTTTTTATTAATTTAAAAAATAAAATAAAATCATATATTTATCACTTATATTTTTTTATAATAATTAATAATAATATTATATATTATATATTATTATTAATTTAAAGTATTATATATATTTAATGTTATATATTTAATAATAAAATTATTAAAAAAAAAATTTATAATTTTTTTAATAATTATAAATAATAAAAATTTTATATATATAAAAATTAATATTAAGATTTTAATATTTAAAAAAATTAGTAAATTCCTGTTTAAATTAAAATTTAAAAATTAATTTAATAATCTTTTATTAATTTTTTAAAATAATTATTTTATTTAAATTATCTTATATTTTTAACTTTTAATTTTTAATTAAAAATTATTAATATTTATTTCTTTATAATAATTATTAATATTATATTTATAAAAATTTAAAGAATATTTATAAGTTATTTAATAATTAAGAAAATTAATATTATTAATAAAAATAATTTAACATTAATTTTATTTAATAAAAATTAAAACATTATTAATATTTATAAATAATTTTATATTAAAGGAAATATATAAATATATAAAATTAAATTAAAGTTTATTAAACTTTTTTTTTATAAAATTATAAATTTTAA
>KZ111669.1:0-45397 GCA_002120315.1 Hypoxylon sp. CI-4A | reverse complement strand
CAGATTATTATAATAAAAAAAATTTAAAAAACTAATTTAAATTAAAAAAAATAAAGTATATTTATTTTAATAAAAATAAAAATCCACTTTAAAAATGCTTTAAATTAAAATAAAACAATTTAATAATAAATTAAATTTAAAAAACTAAAATTATATAAAATTAATAAAATAATTTCTTTTATTAATTATTAATTAATATTATCAAAAAATATATAAATATATTTAATTTTTTATATTTTTTTATTAAAATTAACACTTAAAAATATATTATTAAATAATTTCATTAAAATTAAATAATCTTTTAAAAAATAAAAAAAATAAAAAAAATCTTAAATTTATAATAAATTAAAAACAAAATTTAATATTTAATTAAATAAAAAAATTACCCATTTAAAAATAACTTATAAAAACTTAAAAAGCATTTAATAAATTACCTTAAAAATGTAAAAAATTTTCATTAATAAAATTCAAATTAATTAAACTTAAATTTAATATTAATATTTAATTAAAATTAATTTATTAACCGCGTTAAAAATCGCTTTAAAAGTTATTAAAAAATTTAACCTCGCCGTTATAATTAATTAAAGAAAATAATTTAAATATAAATTAAAAATATTAAGTTAATAAATTAACTTATTATTAAAATAAATAACTTTATTTTATCGCTTTTTTTTTTTTAACTTTTTTAATTCATTTATATTTTTTAAACCCCGCTATAATATTTTTAAACTTTTTAATTAAAATATTTCATATTATTAATATAATTAAAAAATGTAAAAAAAAACTCGTTTATAATTTTTTAAAAATTAATTAAATTTTTTTAAAACTTAAGTAATTAATTTTTAATAACACACTTTTATAATAATAAATAATTATTTTTTATATTAATTTTTATAAACGCATTTATTAAAACAATTATATTATTATATAAATAATTAATTTTTATATACTCGTTATATTAAAATAAATTAATTTATATAATACATTTTAAATTTTTATTAAAATAATAAAAATAAAATATAATATTAAATAAAAAATCATCGAATAAAACTTTAAATAATAAATTATATTTATTAATAAAATTCGCTAATAATTCACGCTCGGCTTTTTAATTTTATAACGATTTAAATTAAAACTTTTAAATATTATTATTATTTAATATAATAAATAAATAAATAAATAAATAAAATATAAAAAAAAAACCTAATATATATAAAATAAAAAAAACGTATTTTTTATTTTTAAAATAAAAATATTAGAAAAAAGAAATAATATTACGAATTAAAGCTTAAAACTTAATAAAAAAACTTAATCACTTATAAATAAAGCATATATAATAATTAAATAATAATAATAAAAAACATAAAATTAAAGATTATATAATTTTTTTAAATCGTTATAAACGTTATAATTATAATAATCGCAGTAATCGTATATTAGCGATATAAATATAAAAAAAAACCTTTAAATTTTTTAAAAAAAAATCATTAATAATTAATTTAAATCATTAATTAAATTACCTTTATTTAAATTAAATAAATCGCATTATTATTTTTAAATTAAAACCTTTAACTCGTAATAATTTAAATTATTAAAAAGCTTAATTAAATTATTAGTTTTATTTTATTTAATATTATAAAAATATTTTTCTTTTTTTAAACGTTATTATTTATAAATGAATTTAAATTTATTATTATTAAATTTTTTATTATTATTAAGTTTTTATTTTATTATTAAATTTTCATATAATTTATATATAATTAATATATAATAAAAATATTTTTTTATAATAATTTCTTTAATTTAATTAAATTTAAAGTAATAAATATAAATTTATAAAGATTTTTATGATTTAAAAATATTATAATAAATATAAAGATTTTTTTATTATTATTAAAGTGATTTTATTTTTATAAATATTAATTACATTTTTTTTTTATATTTTTATAAATTATATAATTATAATTAAAATAATGAATCTAATAAAATAATATATAATTAAACCTTATATTAACTTTTTTTTATTATATTAATAATATTATTTTATTTAATAAAATGGATTTATTTAAATTTAAATTTTAATATTTATTTTTTTCTTTTAAAAGCTTAATATTAGTTTTAAAAATGCTTTTTTTATTATAATTATAACATTTAATTTAATTTATATTATAATATAATTATTAGATTTAATTTAAGTTTATAAATTTAAAATAAGCTTTATAAATAATATTTAAAATTTTATTATTATAATTATTATTATTTTTATATTTATTAACGTAAAAAATATAATGATTTTTTTTTATATTAAAATTAATAATTATTTATTTTAATAAAGTAAATATAATAATTTTTAAATAATTTAGATTTATTTTTTTTATAAATTTTATTTTTAATTTAAGTTTTAAATTTTTAATTTATAAAAAGTTTAAATCTTTTATTATTAATATTAATTTAAGTTAATTATATTTTAAATTTAATGATATATTAAATAATAAAATTAATTTATTAAAAGTTTATTAATTTATATTTAATAATTTATTTTTTATTTATATTTTTAAATATAATAATAAAAATACGAGTAAAATTAACATAATTTTTAAAAATGTTTTTAATATTTTCTCGCTATATTTTAGAATATATTCTATTATTTATATAATTATAAAAAATTAATTTCAATTATTTTATAATTTTTTTTATAAGAAAATTAATAATAATAAGTATTTTCTATTTTAAAATAATAAAAAATTTATTATAAATGTTAAAATATATGTTAAATTAAGTTAAAAAAATTTTAACATTTATATTTTCATTATATTTATTTAAAGAATTAAATTTATATCTTTTAATTAATTTAACTTTTATTTAAAATTTAAAAATTTTATAAAAAATATTTTTTAAAGTTTAAATGTATTTATTAAATTCATTAAAAACATATATATTTTAAATAATAAATATAATATTAATTTATTTTAAAAATTTTTAAAAAGTAATAAATTAATTAATAAGGTTATAAATGTTTAAATAAATTTAATAATTTATTTTTTAAAGGATTTTAATAAATTTAATATAAATTTATTAAATAATAATAATTATAATAAATTAAATGATTTAAGCTTATTATTATTAAATAAATTATTTATATAAAATAAATTAATTAATATTTAAATTAAATTATTAACATTAATTAAAAAATAATTAAAATATTATAAATTAAAGGTTTTAATTTAAAAATAATAATATAATTCATTTAATTTAAATAAAAATAATTTAATTAATAATTTAAATTAATTATTAATAATTTTTTTAAAAAGCTTTAAAAGTTTTTTTTATATTTATATTATTAATATACGATTATTAAAATCATAATAATTACGAGAATTTTATAAAAAATAATCACTTAAATTATAATAATTATAATAATTTTAAAAAAAAAGTTATATAATTTTAAATCTTATAACTTTTATTATTATTATTTAATCGTTATATATTTTATTTATAAATAATTAAGCTTTTTTATTAAATTTTAAGCTTTAATTTATTATAAATTATATAATGATTTATCGTTAAAATAACATATTATTATAAGTTATTAGCGAAAATTAATATATTAATTTTTTAATATATTAATATTTTTAATATATTAAATTAATTAAGCTTAAAATTTTATTTAATAAAATATAATAAAATATTAGGAAAATTTAAGAAAAATAATCTGTTTTAAATATATAAATATATAAATAAATATTTAAATTTATATTATTATTAATTATTAAAAAAAAATTTAATAACGTATATAATATAATCGCAATTTTATATAAACTTATATATATAAGAAAAAAGCAAAAAATAATACTTTTTATTATTATAAAAAAAAACGTTTATTAGTTTTTTAAAAACTTTTAAAAATCATAAAAAAATATATTTAATAATAATTAATTTAAATAAAAAAATAATATATAAAACGAAAATTTTTACGAGAAAAAAAAATATTAAAAGTATTAAATTTTATTAAAGTTTATATAATTTAAGTATTTTATTATTAATTATAATAATTATAATAATAAATATTATAAGGTTATTTTTATAATTTTTATTTTTATTTTTTAAATTTATTAATATATATTTTTTATAAAATTATTTTATTTTTCTTTTAAAATAACTTTATAAATAATTAATGAGTTTTAAAAAAACCGTGCTTAATATTTAAAAATTTTATTATCGAATTTATAATAATTTAAAAGCTTTAAATTTTAAAAATAAATTATTATAAAATGAAATTATTTAAAAACATTTATTTAAAACGATAAAAATAAAAAATAACGTTAAAAAATATAAAGTTTTTAAAATATCTCATATGATTTTTATTAATTATATAATTATAAATAATAATATAAATAAAAATAATTTTTTTTAAAATTAAAATTTAAATATAAAAAATCATTTTATATTATTTTTATTTTTATTTAATTATTTAATTACTTTATAATTATAATTTAATTAATAATTTGAATATTAATTTAAATAATGATTTTAATATTATTTTTCATTATATTTAATTATATTTTATAATTATAATCGCGATTAATTACGCGATTAAATTAATTATAAGTTAATTAAAAATTTAATTAACGGTTTTACGATTATAAATATAATTAAATAATTATTTTATAATTTATTTAATTAATGATTAAATTAATTATTTAATTTATTATTTAATAATTTATAAATATATTTAAAAAGATTTTTAAAAAAAATTTAAGTTACGATTTATTTATATAATTAATAATTTAAAAATCATTTAAATATTAATTTAATTATTAATTTAATTATTTATTTATATTTATATATTAATTTATTTTTTAAATAAATTTAAATAATTTTTAAGTTTAAATTTACTTATATAATATATAAAAAACCCGCCGTAAATAAAATTTATAATGAAATATATCGATTTATTAAATATTATAAAAATTAATTAAATAATATTATATTTATTTTATTTTAATGTAATTTAAAATTAATTATATTTTTATTAATTATTATTTTATATAATATTAATTAATTAAATCATTAAAAAAAATATTTTAAAATAATATAAATATAATTATTTATATATTATAAAATAAATAAATAATAATATATATAATTATTTATATATTATAAAATAAATAAATAATAATATATATAATTAATTAATTTTAATTAAAATAATAATTAATTTAAATAATTAATATAAAGTTTTTTAATTAATTATTATTATAAATTAATATTATTTAATAATTTTTTTATAATATATTTTAATTTTAAAATTTATTTTATAGCTTAAAATTTTATAATAAAAAATAATTTATATTAAATTTTATTATATTAATTTAATATTATTAAATTTAAATATCAAATTTCTTTTATAATATTTTAAAATGTTTTTATATAAAATATTTAATAAATACATTTCATAAAAAATACATTTCATAAAAAATATATTTATTTATTTAAATATTTTATATTATTTAATTATAAAATTATTTTTATAAAAAAATAATAAATTATAATGAAATTTCATGAATTTATTAATAATATTATACGTGTTATTTTTATAATTTATTAATAAAAAATGAAACGTTAGCGAAAATTTATTAATTATAAAACGTAATTTATATTTTTTACGAAATTTAATCTTTATAATATTATATTTAATTTAAATTAACTTAAATTTAAATATAAATAAAATTATAATTTTTATTTTTTTTAATTATTATATATGTTTTAAATTATATATCTTAAAAACGCGAGAGTTATTTAAAAATAAAAGCGATTTTTAAGCTTTAAAATGTAAAAAATTATTAAATTTTATATTTATATTAATTTACGGATATTTAAATTATAATTTACGTAATTAAATATAAAATATATTATATATAATTAAACTTATTTAAAAGCGCGCATTATAATTAATTAAATTATAAATTTATATAAAATTTAAAAATAATTTTAAATTAATATTTACCTTTAAAATTATATAATTAAATAACGGAAAATTATTAAAGCTTCGTTTTTTAACCTTTTATTATAAAAATAACATATATTATATTATTAAAATAATATTACTCATTTATTATTATATATTTATAAATAATATTAATATAAAATAATATTTTTTATATTAAATTCCATTAATTTTTAACCGTTATAAAATTAATTATTAATATTTTCAATTATTTTAAATTATTTTAATAACGCTTATTTATATTTTTTATTAAAAATAATTATATTTTAAATAAAAAATAATAATAATTTATTTAAAAAAAATATAAATTATTATTATTAAAAATAAATATATATTTTATTTTTAACCTTTAAAAAATAAAATATATTTTAAATTTCTTTAAAAAAACTTAAATTAAAATAAAGTTTTTTTAAAAATATTATAAATTATATTTTTTATAAATATATTAAATGATATATAAATAATATATCAAAAAATATTTCTTTTATATTAATTTTATTATTTATAAATTCATTTATTATATTATTTAAATAAATTAATATTTTAATTTAATTATATTAAATACTTTATATAATAATATTTAAATTTTAATTTATAAAATTTATATTATAATAATTAAAAAAAATAAAAAAATAATTATTATTATTTAATTATAATAAATATTCTTTATATCGTTTTTTTTATAAAAGAATTTTATTAAAAATTATGTTTAATATTATTATTAAATTTTTTTTAATTTTTATAATTAATAATCTTTTTAATATAAATTATTAAAAAACGAAAAATCATTATATTATTTTAATTAATAATATATTTATCGTTATAAAAGTTTTTTATAAAAAGTAAAAAATATATTAAATAATATATATATATAAAATAATATAATTTCAAAAAGCTTAAATAAATATTATATTTTATTTAAAAATATATAAATTAATTATAAAAAAAGCTTTAAATTAATTATTTTAAAATAATTTTTTATATAAATTTTTTTTAATTAATCTTATATTTTTATAAGCTTTTTAAAGCTTAAAAACTTTAAATTTTAAAATATATTATTATAAAATGAAATTATTTAAAAACACTCGCTTAAAACGATAAAAATAAAAAATAACGTTAAGAAATATAAAGTTTTAAAAATATCTCACGTGATTTTCATTAATTATATAATTATAAATAATAATATAAAATAATATTATATTTAAACTTTAATTTAAAAAAAAAGTTATTTTTATTTATATTATTATTTAATTATTTAAATGCTTTATAATTTTAAATTTTAAAAAAAAATAATAATAAAATATTATTATTTAAATTTTTTATTTAAATTTTTTATTTAAATTTTTTATTTAAATTTTTTATTTAAATTTTTTATTTAAATTATATATATTTTTTATATTACGACGAAATTAATGTTTTTTATTAAAATAATTATAAATGTAATTATTATAAAATATATTTATAAAAAAATAAAAAAAAATTTATATTTAATAATATAAGGTTAAATAATTAAATATTATTTATTTATTTATTTATATATCGTTATATTATAATAATTATATATTTAATTACGATATAAATTAAATATACGATATATTTTTAAATAAATATTTTAATAATAAAAAATTTTATATTATATTATTAAAATAAAAATTTATTATTTTATATATAAATTATTTATATTTTTTATTAAATTAATATTTTTTATTTTTAATAATTAAACATTTTTTAAATTATTTATTTTTAAGTTATATTTTATTATATAATAATTTATAAAATATAAATTAAATTAATATTAATAAATTTTTAATATTATAAAAAATTAATTTTAAAAAGTTTATTTAAAAAAATTAATTAATAATTTAATATTAAAATAATTTCGGTTTATAAATAATTTTTATATAATATATTAACTTTTTTTAACGTAAAAAGTAAAATTAATATAATATTAGCTTAAATATTTTTTTAATACGTTAAATTATATAAATCTTTAATAATTTAACGGTAAAATAAAATCGTTAAATAAAAAGCTTTATATAAAAATTTATTTATATTAATTATTTAACGTTTATTTAATTAAATATATCTTTTTTTTAATTAATAAATAAATTAAAGTTTAATTTTATTAAAATATATTTCATTAATATATATAATTAAATTTAGGTTAAAATTAATGATATTAATAAAAATTAACCTTATTTTTTTATAATAAAAAAGCAGATTAAAAGCGAAATTAATATATTATAATGCTTTAAATAATTAAATAAAAGTTAAATAAAAAATAAAAAATGTTTTTTTTATAAATTAATAATTTAATTATAATAATTATAATTTAAAAAATTTGAAAATTAATATTATTTATAAAAGAATTAAGTTATTTTAAATTAAAATAATATTATTTATTCTTTTATTACGGTTTATTTTTATTAAATACGTAAATAAAGAATAAATAAAAAATTAATTTTATATATTAAATTTTTATAATATTTTTATTATATAATTAAAATAAATTTATTATAATTAATATTAAATAAAAGTTTAATTTAAAAATTAATAATAAATAATTTATAATATAAAAATATAAATATTAATATCATTTAATTATTTATTTAAATTAATTAATTAATTAAACTTAAATTTTTATAAAATTATAATAATATAAAATTATAATAATATTAATTATAAGGTAATTAAATAATTAAAGTAATTAAATATTTTTTTAAATATATTATTTTATAAATTAAATAATTTAATAATAATATAAATAATTAATTAAAATTAATTTAAAATTTTATTATAACTTTAATTATTTAAAATATATTTATAAAAAATTATTTAAATTTTTTTTTTAATATTTTTATTAATTTTAAATTTTTCACATTTTTTTAAAAAAATTTAATAATAATTAAAATAATATTTATCTTTTATATTTTAAAAGTTAATTATTTAATAAATTTATTAACATTTATTAAATTAAATTATTTTTTTAATATATTTATTTTTATTTATAAAACTTTTTTATTTTATAAATATATTAATAATATAATTTTTTTATAATATAATGTTAATTATAAAATAATTAAATAATTAAAATAATAAACATTTTTAAAATATATTATTTTATAAATTAAAATTAATTAAATTTTATTTTATTAAATATATTTATATTTATTTAATAAATGCGTATATTATAATTAATTTTATCGCATTTATTATATTATTATTAATTTATTATAATTTTTTAATAACTTTTTTTCTTTAATTTTATTTAATTTTATTATATTATTATTATTTTTTAACTTATAAAACTTATTTTTTTATATTATAAACTTTTATTTAATTTATAATTATTTCTTTTTTATTTTATATCATTTATTAAAAATATAATTAATTTATTAAATATAAATTGTTTTTTTTTATAAAAAATAAGTTTAAAAGTTTTTATAAAATTAATTAAAATATCTTTTTTTATAATATAAATTTAATATTATAATATAAGGTTTTTAATATAATTATTATAAGTTTTTTAATATATTAAAATATATAAAATTATATTATTAAAATTAATAAAATATATAAATTAATATATAAAAAATAATAATGTTATTTTTTTAATAATATTTTTTAAACTTTATTAAATAATAATTTTTATAATTATTAAAAATTTAAAAATATTTTATATTTTTTAATTATAATTTTATATATTTATTAAAAAATTTAAAGAAATTAATATTAATGTTATTTATTATATATTTATTATTTAATATATAAATTTAAATTTTAAATTATAATAAAATAATTTAATTTATAATATTAAAAATTTAAATAATTATAAATTATTTTTAATTATTTTATTAAGCTTAATAAAATTATTTATGTTATTTAATATTAATAATTATTATATTAATTTAAATTATATTTATTATAAATTTTATTTTATTAATATTATATATATTATTTTTAATAATATTATATTTTATAATAATATTTATAATTAATTAAAATCACTTATAATATATATTTAAATTATTATAAAAAATCTTTTAATAATTAATTTAATAAAAAAAACACATTTTAAATAATTTATATTAATTAATGATATTTATAATTTTATTTTATTTTATTTTGAATATATCGCGTTTATATAATAAAATATTAGTTATTTTTTAAATATATTAAAAAAAATATTATATAATTTTATAAGCTTTTAATAATAAAAAATTTTTTTTATATTATTTAACTTAAAAATTAAAATTATTTTAAAATTATTTAATTTAAACGTTATTATAAATTAATTATATTTTATTTAAATAAAATAAAATAAATGAAACTAATATTAAAATTAAAAAAAATATATTTAAATATTTTAATTAATTAATTAATTTATAATTAACGTTATATAATTTAATTTTTATATTATTATTAAGTAAAAAAAAAATTATAATAATTAATAATAATTTTATTTATAATTAATATAATAATATTTAAATATAATGCGATAAAAATATAAATTTAATTATACGTTATTCTTTTTAATAAAATTATATTAAAACTTAAAAATTTAAATTTAATAATTAAAAAAATTTTTATTAAAAGTATTAAATTTTATTAAAATTCATATAATTTAATTATTTTATTATTATATTTAATAATTATAATAATAAATATTATAAAATTACTTTTATAGTTTTTTTTTTAATTATTTATATATATTTATTATATAATTATTTTATTTTTTTTAAAATAATTTTATAAATAATTAATTAACTTTTAAATAATTATATTTAATATTTAATAATTTCATTATTAAATTTATAATATTTAATGCTTAATATAATAAATATATTTATTTAATTCTTTATTATTATTATTTTTTTAAAATCTTTTTTTTAATAAAATTTTAAGTGATTTAATAAGTTTTAATGCGATTACGTTTTTATAAATAAAAATTTATAAAATAATGTTTTAATAATCGTAAATAATAATTTTAATAAATAATATTAAAAATTAATTATTTAAAGAAATTTAAAATAATTAAAATATTAATATAATAATAATATTTAATAACGTTTTTTAAATAATTAATATAACGATTTAATAATTTAATTAAAATTTAAATTATTTAAATAAAAAGCACTTTAAATGTAAAAAATTAAATAATATATAAAAAAATTTATAATATAATAATAGCATATTTAAAATCTTATATAATTAAAAAAAGTATTTAAAAAAAATAAACTTTTTTTTTACCTTAAAGTTTTAAAATTAAATTAAATCATAAAAATCATTATTATTAATTTATTTAAAATATAAAAATTTTTATTAATTTTAAGTGATTAAATTATTATAATTAAAAATAATAATATATTAATTTAAAATAATAAAAAATTTAAAAGAATGAAATTTTTTTTAAATAATTAAGAAAATAAATTAAAAAGAAATTAATTAAAAATTTAAGATATTTGATTAATAAAGTTAATTTTACCGTTAAAAAATAAATAATAGTTTTAATTATTTAAATTTATTTTTAAATAAAATAATTAATAATATTATTAAAAAATCTTTTAAATAATAAATATTTATTATATTATTAAATAAATTAAAAAAAATTTAATTTAAAACTAATTTTAAATTAATATTAATTAATGAAATATATATTATAATTATTTATTTATTAAAAATAATAAAATAAAAATTATTTATAAATATATTATAATTAAATTTTATTTAATAATTAATATAATTATTTTATTAATGTTATTTAACGATAAAAATAAAAAAGTTAATAATTTTATTAATAGTTTTAAAAAAAAGTTTTTTTTTTAAAAAATAACTTAAAAAAAGAAATAATAAAATTATTATTTAAAAAAAAAAATCTATTATTTTAAATTTATTAATAGTTATTTTAAATATATATTATATATTAAATTCTTTTATAAATTATATTAAAAATAAAGTGATTAAAAATAATAATAAATATTTAATTAATTTAATTAAAAAATTATTAATATTAAGATTTTTTATTTAAAATTAATTATTAAAAAAAATAATTTTAATTATTAAATTAAAAATTATACTTTTTTTATATTAATATTTACTTTTAAAAAAATTATGTAAAAAAGTTATTAAAAAAAAGCTAATAAAATTTTTAAATTATTAATTAAAAAAAATGATAAATTAATAATAAAATAAGTTTTTTAAAAATAAATAAATTAAATGTTAAAAAAATTTTAATGTTTTTTTTAATAAATTTAAAAAGTAATTTAAGGTAATTTATTAATAAATTAAAATATAACTTAAAAAAACATATATATAAAAATAATTATTAAAATAAATAAGTTTTTTAAAATATTTAAGTTTAAAAAAATAATTAAATTTATTAATTATTAATAAAATAATATATAAAGTTTATTTTTAATTTATAAAAATTAATATTACATTTAATTAATAATATTATTATATTAAATTAATTAAACATTATTATATAATATTAATGTTTTTTATATAATAAATTATTTAATTTAAAAATTTTTTTTTAAAAAAAAATAAAAAAAATAAAAAAGTAATTAAAATGCATTAAAATATATTAAGAAAATAATATAATAATAATTATTAAAATTAAAGTAATTTCGTTAATAAATATCCTTTTTAATTTAATTAAAATTATAATAAGCTTATTAAAATTTTTTTTTAAAAAATATAAATTAATAAATCATTAATTTTAATTAAACATTTAATTAATATAATAATAATAATATACGTTTAAAATCGATAAAATTATCGATATTAATATTATTAATACTTTAATTTATATTAAAATAATATATATATTTATTTTAATAATAATATTAATAAATAAATTAAAAAGCTTAAAAAAATAAATATATAATTATAATAATTATTAAAAATATTTTATTAAAAGGTTATATTTTAAATATTTTATTAATTTAAAAAATAAATATAATAATATAATAAATAAACACTTTATTAATATTTTCATTATATATTTTATAAAATATTTTAAGGTATTTAAATGCTTTAAATATAAAATAATCTTATAATTTTTAAAATTAATAAAACATTATTTTACATTTAAGTATTAAAAAATTAAAAAAAGTTATTTTTTAAAACTATTAATAATTAAACATAATAAAAACTTTAAATCGATAATTTTATTAGAAATTATTTTATGAAATAAATAAATAATAAAAATTAATTCGATATTATTTAAAAATATAATTAATTATACGTAAAAAAAATCTTTATTTTAAAATGAAAATTAAAGATAATATTAAAGGTTTTAATGAATTTATTTACTTAAATATAAGTAATTTTAATATAATTATTAATTATAAATAAATTATTAAATAAATTAAAATCTTTAATTTAATATAATTATTAATAATAAAATAATATATAATTATTTTATAAAAAAACTTATATTATTAATAATTTAACGTTAAAAATATTAATTAATATTAATTTTATAATTAATATTAATTTTATTTATATATTTAAATTAATATTTAATATATAAATTAAAAGTGAAATTAAATCTAAATTATAAATAATATTTATTTTACGAAAAATAATTATAATTTTTTTATTATAATTAAATTAATGATTAAAATTAATTAATTTTATTAATATTTTTAAATTTATTTATAAAATTAATTAATTAATTTAATTATATTATTTTTAAATGAATTAATAAATTTATTATTAATGTTATTATTAATTAATATATTTTAAAATAAATTATAATTTAAAATAATAAAATATCATTAATTATTATATAAAAAAAGTGAAAAATTTAATTATATTAATATTTATATAAATAATAATTAAATAAAATTAATAAATTAAAATAATTTAAATATTTTTTAAAAAAATAATTTAATAAAATAAAATTAAAGTTATATAACGTTTATTATAAAGTAATTAAATAATTAAAATAATTAAATATTTTATTAAATATTATTTTATAAATTAAATAATTTTATAATAATATAAATAATTAATTAAAATTAATCGAAATCATTTTTTTAAATATATTTATATTTGCTTAATAAATATACGTATTATAATTAGTTTTATTATATTTATTATATTATTATTAATTTATTATTAATTTTTTAAAAAACTTTTTTTTTTAATTTCATTTAATTTTATTATATTATTATTGTTTTTTTTTATTTATAAACCTTATTTTTTTTTAAATTATAAGCTTTTTTTTAATTTATAATCACTTATTTTTTATTTTATATTATTTATTAAAAACGTAATTAATTTTTTAAAAATAAATTGTTTTTTTTATAAAAAAATAACTTTATATATTAATATAATAATAGTTTTTATAAATTAATTAAAAATATTAATAATATTTATTAATATATTATTTTAATATTTTTTTATTTATTTCTAATAAAATTAAATTAAAATTTAATTTTTTAAATATTATCTAATATTTTAAATTTTTAAAAAATAAAGCGTATATTAAGGTTTAAATTTAATATATAAGCTTTTTTAAAAATAAAAAACTTAGAAATAATAGTTTTTAAATTAAATATTATTTTTAATTATTATAATTTTAAAAGCTTTTATAATATTAATTAAAAAATTTCTTTTCGTAATATAAGTTTAATATTATAATATAAAATCGTTAATATAATTATTATAAATATATATTAATATATTAAAACATATAAAATCATATAATTAAAATTAATAAAATATATAAGCTAATATATATAAAATAATAATATTATTTTTTAATAATATTTTTTAAATTTTATTACATAATAGCTTTTATAATTATTAAAAATTAAAAAAACATTTTATGCATTTTAATTATAATTATATATATTTATTAAAATGTTTAATAAATTTAATATTAATTTTATTTATTATTTATCTATTATTTAATATATAAATTTAAATATTAAATAATAAATAAATATTATAATATTATAATATAAAATAAAATTTAATAATAAAAATAATAAATGATAAAATAACTTAATTTATAATATTAAGCGTTTAAATAATTATAAATTATTTTTAATGATTTTATTAAACTTAATAAAATTATTTATATTATTTAAAATTAATAAATATTATATTTATTATAAATTTTATTTTATTAAAATTATATATATTATTTTTAATAATATTATATTTTATAATTATATTTATAATTAATTAAAATCATTTATAATATATATTTAAATTTTATAAAAGATTTTTTAATAATTAATTTAATAAAAAAAATGTGTTTTAAGTTATTTATATTAATTAATAAAATTTATAATTTAAATTTTCTTTATTTTAAGCGCGTCGTATTTACGTAATAAAATATCAGTTATTATTTAAACGTATTAAATTTAAAAAAAAAATTGTTTATTTAAATTAAAAACACATTAAATAATAATATTAATTTTAATAAAAATTAATTTTTAAAAACTAATAACTTAAATTTTTTTTATAAATTTACGGTAATATTAATTATATAATATATTAAAAAAAACATTATTTAATTTTATAAACTTTTAAAAATTAAAAAACAAATTATTTTTTTAATTTAAAAGATTAAAATTATCTTAAATTCATTTAATTTAAGCATTATTTTAAATTAATTATATTTTATTTAAATAAAATAAAATAAATAAAACTAATATTAAAATTAAAAAAAAATTTAAATATTTTAATTTTTTAATTACCTTATAATTAACATTAATTAATAATTTAATTATTAAAAATAAAAAAAATATTTTTATATTTTTTATAAAAAATAATAATAAAAATCTTTTTTTTAATAAAAATATAAATAATTTTATTAATAAAAATAAAAATTATAATTTTCATTTAAATTTTTAAATTATTTTTTATGAAATTAAAAAATTAGAAAATATTTTTTTATTAAATTAAAAAATAAAATATTATTTAACGTAATTTACTTAATAATAATAAATAAAATGCGTAATATTATATAATTAAATTATTTAAGCTTAAAATTTTATTTAATAAAATATAATAAAATATTAAAAAAATTAAAGAAAAAATTATTTTTAAATTTATAAATTTATAAATAAATATTTAAAATTATATTATTATTAATTATTAAAAAAAAATTTAATAATATATATAATTTAATTATAACTTTATATATATTTATATATATATAAAAAAGCAAAAAATAATGCTTTTTATTATTATAAAAAAAACATTTATTAGCTTTTTAAAGATTTTTAAAATTATAAAAAATATATTTAATAATAATTAATTTAAATAAAAAAGATAATAAATAAAATAAAAGTTTTATAAAAAAAAATATTAACGATATTAAATTTTTATTAAAATTCATATAATTTAATTATTTTATTATTATATATAATAATTATAATAATTAATATTATAAAATTATTATTATAATTTTCTTTTTTTAATTTTTTAATTATTTATATACATTTATTATATAATTATCTTATTTTTTTAAAAATAATTTTATAAATAATTAATTAAATTTAAAAGAATTATATTTAATATTTAATAATTTTATTAATTTAAGTAATTTATATAATATTTTTTAATATTAAAAATTTATTAATATATTAAAATAATAAAATTTAAATAAAATTTAATTTCAAAATTAAAAGTTTTTTTTTAAAAAGCATAATAAAATTTAATTTAAAAATTAAAGGTTATTTTTTTAAAAATATAATTACTTTATATATAATAATATTTTTATAATTTTAAAACATATAATTAATAAATTATAATATTTATTTTAATAATTATAAACTTAATAATGTTTTTTATTAAGTTTATATTTTTTTCTTAATAATTTATATAATTATATAATTTTATTTTTTATTTTTAAATTTTAACGTAATTTATTAATATAATAAGTTATTTTTAATTTATTTAATAATATATTTAATTATTTATAATTATTATAAAAAAATGATATTAAATTTTAAGAAAATTTTAATAATGATTTTAAAGTTATTAAATATAAGATTTAATTTTATATTAATATTATAAGCTTAAATTTTTTTTATTTAAAATTATTTTATTCATAATATTTTTTATATTATAAAAAAAAAACTTTTTTAAAAATTTTAAATTTGTTATTTTATAATTATATAATTTAATTAAAATATTTAATTAAATAACATTATTTATATTTATATTTATATTTATATTTATATTTATATTAAACTTTTAATTTAAAAATAAAAGAAAATAAAATTAATATTAAATAAAAAATTTTAAAGGAAAAAATATTTTTAATATTTATTATTTAAACAAATATATATAATAAAAGTAATTAAAATTAAAAATATTATAAAATTATAATATTATTAATTTAATATTAATGTTTTAATATTTAAATTATTAAAAAAATTTATATAATTTAAGTTATAATTAAAAAGTATTATATTAAATAATAAACTTATATTAATTTATTATAATATTAATATATAAAATATATTACGATATTTTTTTAAATTATTATTTAAATTATAAATTATTTTATCATTATATATTATTACGTGATATATTATATTTTTAAGGTTTTTATATATATTAATATATAATTATTAATATTATATTTATATATTTTAAATAATTTATTTTATAATTATTTTATTTAATGATTTTTATTTTTTATTTTATAATTTTATATTTATAAATATTAAATATTAAAATAAATATTAAATTATATTATTAATTTTTATTTAATATTAATATATATTATATAAATATAAATTTAAATATTAAATTTATATAAAATTAATTATATTTTTAAGTTTTATTTATATAAATATTTATTTTATTTTTTAATAATATAATTTTTTTTTTATAATTAATATATTACATTAATTTAATTTTATTAAAGAAAATATTATTTAATTTACTTCATTATTTTCTAGTTTTATTATTATAAACGAAAAATTTATTAATAATTTTTTATAACGTATTAACGTTAACTTTAAATTATATTTTTTAAATAATATTTATTTAATTTATTAATTTTATTTTTTTATCTTAATTTTATATATATTATTAATATTTTTTATTTAAAATTAAAGTTTATTATTTTTATATTAAATATTAAACCTGGTTTTTTAATAAATATATCTTTTATTAAGCATTTATATAAATTTATTTTAAATATAAAATATTATTATAAATTAAGTTTTAATTAATTGCTTAATAATTTTTTATATTTTTTATATTTTTTATATATTTTTTTAAGGTTAAAGATTTTAATTTAATAATCTTTAATTTTAAATTAATTAATTTTTTTTTTTTAATTAATTAACTTTTTTTATAATATTTTAAATTTATTATTTTAAGTAATATATTTAAGTTTATTATTATAATTTAATTTTATATTTTATAATTATTTAAATTTTAATTATTTTAAATAATTTTATTTATTTATAATAATAAAATAAAAATTAAATAACTTATATTTTAATATAAGTTATAAATATTATAAAAAATGATTATATTATTTTAATTAAATGCTAAAATTTTAAATATATAAAGAAATTAATAATTTATATTATATTATAAATAAAAAAAATAAAAGTAATTTATTATATTATAATATATAAATAAAAAATAAAAATATAAGATTTTTATTATTTAAATAAATATATTAATTATATTTATTTAAATTAATAACGAAATATATTTTTATAATTTTTAAATTATAAGATTTATATTTTAATATAATAAAATATTACTTTTTATATTTATATATTATATTATATTATTAATAATAAAAAATTTATATAATATAATATATTACGTAAAAAAACGTTTATAAAGATTAGTTTTAATAAAATAAATAATTTTTTTATTAAAATAAGTTTCTTTTATAATATTTTTAATAATTTTCCTTTTTCGGAAATGAAAATTACCTTTTATTTTATTATATAATAAATTAAAGAAAAAAGAAAAAAAAAGATTTCAAATAAAATAATTTAATAATATATTAAGGTTTAAATATAATTTTATTATATAAATTCATAATTATTTATTTAATAATTTATAAAAAATTATTTTAAATATATAAATAAATTATATTATATTAAATATAAAATCATTATAAAATATAATTTTCATATATTAATTTTAATTTATATACCTTTATTATCGGTAAAAAAGTAAATTTAAAAATTTAAATAAAATGATTAAAAATAAAGAATAAAACTAAGATTTTAAATAATAATAATAATAAAAAAGAATTTATTATAAAAAAACATAAATATAATTTTATTTTTATGTTTTAATTTAATATATACCTATTATTTAATATAATTAATATTATATTAAAATTAATATTTAATAATTTTAAAATAATTTTATTAACTTTAAAAATAAAAAATATAAATATTATTACTTTTATTATAATAAAAGAGAAAATGTTTAATTTAATTAAATAAATGAAAATTAAAGTTTAAAAAATTATAATAATAGATTATTTTTTTTATATAATTATAAATTTATATAAAGTTTTATATTTTTATATATAAATGAAATTTATTATAAATTATAATATAATAATTTTATTATTTTATAATATTTTTTTTATTATATTAAAATTAATAATAAAATATATAAAAAAGCTAATTTAATTTTTATAATTAAAGGAAAAAAAGGAAATAAAAAAAAAGCTTTTTTTAAAAAGAATTTACTTTAAATATTATAAATAAAAATTAAATTAACTTAATATTAATTATATTTAAACGTTTTTAAATAATTAAAAATAAAAAATAAAAAGTTTTTTTTCTTATAAAACGTTATAAATAAATATTTTTATTATATATTTTAAAAAAAAATTAATATTATTATATTTATAAAAAGTTATTTATTAAAATTAAAAATTTTTTTATTTTTTTTATAAATTATTATAATAATTTTTTATTAATGCTTTATTTTTATTTTTTAAATAAAAAATTATATAATATAAATAAAAATTTCATTATTTTTAAATGAATATTTATTAATTTTAAAATAATCTTTAAAATTATTATTAAAATATATATATACGATAATTTTTATATAAGAAAATAAAAATTTTTTATATATTTATTAATTATAAAAAATTACTTTAATAATTAAAAATTAATTTATAATGTTTTAATATATTTTTATTATTTAATAATATATTATTAAATATACCTTATTTTTTATTTAAACTTTTTATTTTTTCATTTAAAATTATTTTAAATAAATTTTATATATTATATAAATTAAAGATCTTATATTTTAATATAAAAAAATAATATTTATTATTAATATATATTATAATATTAAAATAATAAAAGATTAAATCTTAAGATATTTTTTATTTTAATTTAAAAAATAATTTAACGTATTTTAAAATTTATATCACTTTAATTTATTATATTTTTTTACTCATTTATTTAAAAAGATTTAATTTTATTATATTTTCATTAATATAATTAAATTAATTTTTTAATTTATTTATATAATTTTATGTTATTAATTAATTTTAAAAATACTTAATATTAATATAAATATTTAAAATATTAAAAGCTTATAAATTTTAAATATTTTATTTATTTATTTCATTTTTTATTATTATATAATAAAATATATTATTTTTATACTTTATTTATATAAATTAAAAATAATCGAATTTATAAATCTTTTAAATTTTTTAATTAAAAATATTATTAAAAATATAATATTTTAAATAAATAAAAAATTATAAAGTGTGTAATAAATTAAAAATCTATTATATTATTAAAAATTTTTTTAAGTTTTAACTTTATATTATTTTTTTTACCTTATTTTTTTAAATTATTTCTTAAAATAATTAAAATATAATATATAAATTATATAATAAAAAAAATAAAGTATTTAATTATTAATAAAATTATATATTAAATTAACTGTTAAATAAAATTAAGATAAAATTTATATAAATATTAAATAAATGATTATTTAATATTATAAAATTTATAAAAAAAAAATTTATTAAAATAATAACGTAATTAATTTATTATTAATATTATAATTTAAATTAAAAAAATAAAAAAAGTTAAAAATTTAAAGCATTATAATTAATTAAATAATAATATATATATAATATATAATTTACGTATAATATATAAATTATAAAATATATAATTTTATTTTTAATTTATTATAAAAAACCTTAATATTATATATAAATTAAATACTAGGTTATATTTAATATTATATTAATAATTAATGATATTTATAAAATATATTATAATTAAAACGAAAAAAATAATAATAAAGTATTATTTTTATTATTAATATTAAGTTTAATTTTAATATTATTTTTTCGTATTTTCCCGTTTTAATAGTTTTTAAAAAAGTATTTATTATTTAAATTTATATTAATTTACATGTTTTTTTAAATTAATTAATATATATGATATAAATTTATTATTAATATTTTAATTTTTAAGTTTAAAATTAATAATATAAGTATTATAATTATAATATTTATATTTTATATAACGTAAATAAAATTTAGATTAAAATTTTATTATTATTTAAAAATATCGATATTATAATATATTAATTATTAAAAAAAATTAAATAAATAAAATAAAAATTTTATTATTACTTTTATATTCGTAAAAAATTAATTATTATATAATTATATTATTTAATTATTGATTATTTTAAAGATCGAGATTTTTAATAAAATAAAAATAATTTAAATTAGTTTTTTAAAAATAACGATATTTTCGATATTTTAATTATTTATAAAATAATAAAAATTAATAACTTTTTTATTAATATTAATTTAATTAAAGGAAATATAATTATTTTAAATAATAATATAAATATTTTTAGTAAAATTATAATTTTTAATATAATAAATAATAAATTTAAATTTAATTAAATTTATGCTTTATTATTTTATTATTTATTTTATTTTTTATTAAAAAAACGAAATTAATTTTATTAAATTTTATTAATATATTATTATTTATTAAAAATATTTTTAATATATTAAAATTTATGATATGATTTTTTTATAAAAAAAAAGGAAATATAATAAATAATTTAATAATTATATATTAAATATTTATAAATAAATATTTTATAATAATTAATAAATTATTTTTTATAAACTTTTTTTTTCTTTTTTTTTAATTATAAAAAACGATAACATAAATTTCGTTTTTAATAAGTTTTTCGTATATTATATAAATAAATTTAAATTAAAAAATTATTTAAAATTATTTAAAAATTTATATAATAAAAAATAATAAAATTTAATTAAAAAATAAATTAATATATAAATATAAATAAATAATTAAATTAATAATTAAATTAATAATTAAATTAATAATTAAATTAATAATTAAATTAATAATTAAATTATTTTTAAATTATAAATTATATGAATAAATCGAAATTTAAATTATCTTTAAAATTTTTTTTAAATATATTTTTAAATCATTAAATAATAAATTAAATAATAAATTAAATAATAATAAATTAAATAATAAATTAAATAATAATAAATTAAATAATAAATTAAATAATAATTAATTTAATCACGTTATTAATTATAATTATAATAAAATAATTAATAATTAAAATAACATTTAAATCGCTATTTAAATTATTAATTAAATTACGATTAAAATAATTATTAAAATAATCATTAAAATAATAAATAAAATAATAATTAATTTAATCGTATTATAAATCGCGATAATATAATTAAAATAACATTAAAATCGTTAATTAAATCATTAATTAAATCGCGATTAAAATGATAATTTAAATAATAAATAAAATAATAAATAAAATAATAATTAATTTAATTACGTGATTAATTATAATTATAATTATAATATAATAATTAAAAATAATTAAAATAATATTAAAATTATTAATTAAATTAACATTTAAATCGTTAATTAAATCGTTTTATAAATAATTTTTCGTATAATTAAATTTTTAAATTAATTATTATTATTATTATTAAGAAATAAAATTTATAATAAATTTTTTATATAATGAAAATTTAATAAAATGTAAAATATAATTTTTTTTTCGAAAATACATTTAATTTAAAAAAATTAAAACGATTTAAATTAATTATATAATTTTCGAAAAAAAAAATTACGTAATACTTATATAATTTTTAGTAATTTTTTTATTAATTATATAATATTTTTTTTTAATAAATAAAATAAAATAATAATTATTTTATTTATTATTATAATTTTTATTATATAACGTTTAATATATTAATATTATAATAAATTTTAATTAATAATATATTTTATATTTATAAATAAAAATGAAAAAAGCTTTTATTATAAAAATAACCTTATAAATAATATTAATAAATATTAAAAACCTTAAATTATAAATAACATTATATTAAATATATTAATATATTAATAATTTATAAAAAACTTAATCGTTTTAATCTTATAAACCTTAAAAGCTAAAAATAATAACTTATAATTTTCATTTATTTATTATATTTATAAAGTTTAATTTCATTAATTTATATTTATAAAACTAATCTTAATATACATTTAAATTCGATTATTAAAAATTATTAAAAATTATTAAAAATTATTAAAAATTATTAAAAAAGCTTATTAAAATATTATTATTAATTAAATTATTAAAAAAAAATTCATATATTACGATATAATATTTTTATTTTTTATATTAAAAACTTCGTAACATTATTTTAAAATAAAAATATAATTTAAGAAATTAATAAATTTATTTTTAATAATAATTTTATAATAATTTTTATAATTATAAATTATATTAATTTAATAACGATTTAATATTTAATATAAAAATCGAAAAATCTTATAAATGTTTTACGAAATTATAAAAATATTATATTATTATTAAAAATTTAAATCTTAAAATTATAAATAAATTTTTTTTTTAAATATAAACCTTTTAAAAATTAATATTATATAAAAATAATTAAATAATAATATAAATTATTATTAATATTATTATTATATTTCGTAATATTATTTTTAAATAAATATTAAAAAACGTAAAAAAGCGTAAAAAAAAACCTATTAATTTTTAATTTAAAATAATAAAAAAATTAACTTAAATTTTATTTTAATTTAAATTAAAAAGAAATAATTTTTTATTAAATTAATATAATTAATTAAATTTTTTTTATTAATTTATTAATATTAATATTTTTTTATATTTTTATTTAGATTATTATTAATTATATTATAAAATATTATAATAAAAAAATAATATTCGGAACGTATATATAAATCGTTAAAAATCTTTTTTTTTATCGTTAATAATAATTTAAAATTATTATTTATTTTTAAGCTTATAAATAAATTAATAAAAAAATATAATTATTTAATTTAAAAAATCTATTATTATTTTTTAAAATTCGTATTATAAAAAAATAATCGTATAATTTATAATATTAATTATTAAAACCTTAATATTTATATATATTTTTTTAATTTTTAAGATAATCATAAATTTAATAAAATTTTAATCGTATATAAAAAATATTTAAATTATTTTAAAGTTATAAAAGTGATTATATACGTTAATTTTTTAAGAAATTAAAAGATTTTTTTTTATAATCTTTAATAATAAATCATATAATAAATATTTATTAAAGTTTAAATTTTTATATATATTTTTTATTATAAATATAAACGCGATTATTTATATTAAAAATTTTTTTTTACGTAAAATTAATGTTAAATTATTTTTATTATAAATATAATAAATTATTACACGTAAATAAATATTATTTTATAAATTATAAATTAGTTTTTAAATATTATTTAATTTATTATTATAATTATCTTAATAATTATTATAATATAAACCCGTAAAAAAAGATAAATTTAAATAAAAATAAATTTAATTAAATTAATAATAATATAAATAATATTATATTAAAAAATTAATATAAATTAACTTATTTAATATTTACGTTAAATATAAAATAAAAATTAATAAATGTTTTTAATCGTCGAAATTTAAATATTAATTAAAATTAAATATAATATATTAATCGATATTATTATCTTTATTTTAATAAAAATAATTATTAAAAAAATTAAAATAAATTAATTTAAATAATTATAAAATGAAAAATATAATTTTAAAAATATAAAATACATTAAATTTTTACTAATAATTAATATATAATTTTATTTTAAATTATTATAAATAAAATAATTAAAATAAAATTATATTATTATTTATTCGTTTTTAAATAAATAATAATAAAAAAACCGGGAAATTATATTTTATTAAATTATTATTTTCGTATTTTTAAATTATTACGTAAAATTAAAAGTTTTTTATTTTAATTATAATAATTTAAATAAAATTATTTATTATAAAGTTAATTTTCATTAATATTACGATTAATTAAATGAAAAGTTAAATTATTTATATATTTTTTAAAAAAAATATTAAAAAATAAATATAAATTATTAAATAAATTTTTATTTATATTAAATATATTATAATGTTTTTTTATAACGTTTATTATTTTATTTTTCATAAAAAATATAATAAAATTATATTTAATGATATTTATTAATAAACGATTACGCGAAATTTTTTTATATTATTATAATAAATATTTTAATAATATTAATATAATTTTAATTAACGATTTTTTTAAATTCTTTTAATTTTTAATAAATTTTTTTACATTATTATTAATAAATTAAATAAAAATAAGATTTTTTAATAAAATAATTATTAGTTTTTTAAATATTTCGTAATTATAATTATAATTTAACGTTAAATTAAAAAAAATAAATGCATTTTTATAAAATTTTATTAAAATTATATAAATTTTTTTAAATAAATTAAAATTAAATAATATGATCGTTTTTTTAAAAAAAAATAAAAAGAAATAAAAAAAAACAAAAAACTAATAATAATAAAACATTCATTAATTATTTTTAAATGATTATTTATTAAATATAAAAAATATAATTTATTAAAGTTTTAATTTTATTTTTATTTTTTTAAAAAAACGATTAAATTATTTAATTATAATTTCTTTAAAGAAATTTCACTTATACCGGGCTTTTTATAAAGTAAAAAACTTTAATTTAAATTTAAAATTAAAATTAACATTAAAATTAAGCTTATTTTTAAATTTAAAGCTATTTAAAAATTTCGTACGTAAATTAAAAAGTAAAAAAAAAACGATAAAATTCGTCGCAAATATTATATATATATAACGCATTTATAAATAACTTTAATTATATTTTCAATTAAATACACTTTTAAATACACCTTTAAATCATTAAATAATCACGTAACTCGTTATTAAAATCGCTATTTAATATATCATTTAAATTAATTTTAAATAATCATATAAATTATTTTTTAAATCGTTAATTAAATAAATATTTAAATTAATGATAAATTTAATTATATTTATAATTATAATTATAATTATAATCGTAATCACGTAATTATTAAATCGCTAATATAATAATAATTATTAAATATATAAACTTATATAAAAATACATTTAATTAAAAACGCGTTTTAATTTAAAATTATTATAATTTTTATTAAAACGTTTAATTAAATAAATCTTTTTAATTTATTAGTTTTTTATTAATTTTTAATAATTTATTATAATATTTTCGCATAATAATTTCCCACGTAATTTTTTTAAATTTTAATATAATAATATTTCCGATAAATAATAAAACCATTTATAATATTTTAATGATTATTTATATTTAAATATATTATAAAAATGTTAATAAAAAAATATAAATAAATATATATAATTATATTATTTTTAATATATATATTAAATATAATAATTATAACGTTAATATAATAAAAATGAAATTAATTAAAAATCTTTTAAAAAAAATTTATTATATATTAAATATTAAATTATATTAATATAAAATTTTTAACATAAAATTAATTTAATAAATAACGTTTAAAATATTATATATAATATTTTATTAATTATAAAATTAAATATATTTAATAATCATTTAAAAATTATTATAATTATATAAAATAAATATATAATTTTTTCATTTAAATTATTTTTTAATAAAAAAAAATATAAATAAAAAGCTTATTATTTTTTTATAATATTTACTTTAAAAACTATTTTTTATTAATTATAAATAATATAATTATTATAAATAAAGTTTAAAATATAATATTAATTAAAATAATTTATAATATTTTAAAATTAAATTTATATTAAAATTATTATATATAATAATTTTACGTATATTTATTTTAAAAAATTAATTTTTTTAATATAAATTATTATTATTCATAAAAATTAAAATTAATAATTATAAATAAAATTAATTATAAATAAAATTAATTATAAATTTTAATAAAATAATTATATTTAATTTATAAAATATAAAATATAATAATTATATAAAATAAATATTTTAATTAATAAATAAATAATTAAATTAATTAAATTATTTTTTTATTAAATGAAAAAAATTAGTAATTTATGATTATATATTTATTATTTTCGTTTAAATAATAATATTATTATAAAAACTTTAAATTTTAAAAATAAATTATTATAAAATAAAATAATTTAAAACTATTTATTTAAAATAATAAAAATAAAAAATAACATTAAAAAATATAAAGCTATTAAAATATTTAATATAATTTTTATTAATTATATAATTATAAATAATAATAGAAATAAATATAACTTTTTTTAAATTAAATTTTAAATATAAATTATTTTTATATTATTTTTATTATTATTTAATATTTAATAATATTCTAATTCTTTTAATATTAATTATTTAATAATAATTTAAAAAAAAGTTTTTTAATTAATTATACATTAAAATAATTTTAATAAAAATAAAGATAAATTTAATAACTTTAATAATAATGTTTTAAATAATAATAATATATGTTAAATAATTTAAAAAATAAACATTAAAATCATAATTTTTATTAAAAAAATATTAATATTATTAAAAAGAATGAAAATAAAATAATTTTATAAATAATAAACTTATAAAAAATAATTCTTTAATTAATAAATTTATAATAAAATAATTAAAATTAAAAAATTAAAAAAAACTTAATAATAATAATTTTTTAAATTTTTTTTTAAACATTAAAAATAAAACTTAAAATCTTTAAAAATATCATTTTAAAATAAAATTAATGAAATTTATTTATAATAATATAAAAAGATAATAATAAATTATCATTTAAATATAAATATAAATATAAAAAATAATATTTTTTTTTAATAATATTAATAAATTATCATTTAAATATAAATATAAATATAAAAAATAATATTTTTTTTAAAAAAAATACCGGAGATAATTAATTAAAAAAAAATTTAAAATCATTAATTTTATTTTAAAATAATATTAAAAAATCTTATAAAATTATAAATAAAATATTATAATTATAAATATTAATTTTTATAATTTATTAAAAGTAATTTTATAATATTATTAATAAAAAACTTAAGGTTAAAAAACATTAATAAAAAATTAATTATAAAATTTATTAAATTTTTTAAAATATTAAATATAATTAATAATTAAATATATTTTTAAGGCTTAAAAACTTTAAATTTTAAAAATTAATCATTATAAAAAAAAGTTATTTAAAAATATTAATTTAAAATAATAAAAATAAATAATAATATTAAAAAATATGAAATTTTTAAAATATTTTATATGATTTTTATTAATTATATAATTATAAATAATTATATAAATAAAAATAGCTTTTTTAAAATTTAAATTTAAATATAAAATCATTTTATATTATTTTATTATTATTTAATTACTAAAATATTTTATAATTATAAAAATATATTAATTTTAATTTTTTAATTTTTTATTTTTTTTTATTATTTTTTTTAATTAAAATATTTTAATATTTAATTAAAATTATTATTAAATAATTATTTTTATTAATAATATTATTATTTTCATTTTAAATATTATTTATAATTTATATTTATTATATTTATTATAATTTTAAAAAATTTTTAATATTTTATATATAAATTATTAATAATATTATATTTTTTAATAAAATATATTATTTATATAATTTTTTTTATATTATTAAAAAATAATAATTATATTTTATTATATTTAATTTTTATTATTAAAATTTTTTATATAATAATATCTTTAAATAATATTATTTTTATAATATAATATAAATAAAATTATTTTTATAATACGATATCTATTATTTTTATAATAAAAGCTTAAAAAGCGAAGTTTCGGCGGCTTTTTATCATTTATAACTCGTAATTTAAATGAACTTTAATCGTATAATTTTAAAAATAATTATTAATTTAAATTAATTTTAAATTTTATATAAATTTATAATTTAATGTATTATAATACGCGTTTTTAATTAAATTAAAATACACGTAATATATTTTATAAATAATTACGTAAATTATAATTTAAATATACGTTAATTAATATAAACGTAAAACTTAATAATTTTTTACGTTTTAATGCCTTAAAATCGCTTTTTTTTATATAATTCTTATATTTTTATAATATATAATTTAAAACATATATTATAATTCCGAAAAAAAATAACGAAAATCGTTATTTAAATTATATTTAAATTAATTATAATATTATAAAAATTATATTTTATAATTATCGAATTTTTATAAACATTATATTTTTTATTAATAAATTATAAAAATAATATTATTTTATAATATATATAATTTTTATAATAAAAATTTAAAAAAATAAAATTTTAATAATGTTTTATTATTTATAACTTATAATTTAAATGAGTTTTAACCGCGTAATTTTAAAAATAATAATTTATTTAAAATTATTTTTAAATTTTATTTAAATTTATAATTTAATTAATTAAAATTATTATTTTTAAATAAATTAAATTATATATAATATATTTTAAATTTATTTATATAAATTATAATTTTAATATTTATAAATTAATATAAGCGTGAAATTTATAATTTTTTACGTTTTAAAGCTTAAAAATTACTTTTTTTTTTAAAAAAAAAACGTTTATATTTTTAAAATATATTTAATAATTGGAAAAAAAATTTATAATTTTATTTATATTTAAATTTAAGTTATATCAAATTAAATATAATATTATAAAAATTAAATTTTATAAAAAAATTAAATTATATTTTATAATTAATAAATTTTTAATAATATTTTATTTTTTATTAATAAATTATTAAAATAATATATATAATATTATAAAATAATATTATTTATATATATATTATTTAATAAAACATTTTATAATATTTAATTAATTTTTATTTATTTTTATTAAATAATATTTTATATTTTTTATAATTAAATTTTTATTTAAAATTTATTTTATTATATATTAAATAATTATAATAATATAAAATGATATATTAAATTTTTATTTTATTAATTAATTATTTAATTTAATAATAATATAATAAATAAATATTATAATAATAATATTATTATTTTTTATATAAAAATATATGAAATTTAAGATTTATAAAATATAATTTTTATTATTAAAAAATTAAAAAATAAATTATATAATTATAATCGAAAAACTTAATAATTTTATATATTATATAATATTAAATTTACATATATTTATTTATTTTATTTTAATTATATTTAAAAATCATTTATTTCATTATTTAATAATAAATAATAATTAAAAATAAAATTATAAAAATGATTTAATAATTATATATTAAATATTTATAATTAAATATTCTATAATAATTAATAAATTTTTTTTTATAATTTTTTTTAAATTTTTTTTATTAATCATAAAAAAACGATATTATAAATTTCGTTTATTACGGGTTTTCGTATATTATATAAGTAAATTTAAATTAAAAGATTATTTAATATTATTTAAAAATTTATATAATAAAAAAACGATGAAATTTATTTAAATATAAATTAATATAAAAATATAAATAAATGAATAAATAAATAATTAAATAAATAATTAAATTAATATTTAAATTAATATTTAAATAATATTAAAAATGTTAATTATAAATGTAAATTATAATTTAAATTATCTTTAAAACTTTTTTTTAAATATATTTATAAATTATTAAATAAGTTTTAAAATAAATATTAAAATAATTATTTAATCACGTTTATAATTATAATTTATTAATTAAATCGTTAATTAAATCGTAATTAAAATAATAATTAAAATAATAATTTAAATAATAATTAAATTAATAATTAAAATAATAATAAAAATAATTATTAAAATAATAAATGAAATAATAAATGAAATAATAATTAATTTAATTACGTGATTAATCGCGATTATAATCGCGATAAAAAATTAAAAAAAATTAAAATAACATTAAAATCGTTATTTAAAATAACATTAAAATCGTTATTTAAAATAACATTAAAATCGTTTTTTATATTAACATTTAAATCGTTTCTTAAATCGTTTTTTAAATTATTTTTTAAATTAGATTTTAAATCGTTTTTCGTATTATTAAATCATTAAATTAATTATTATTATTATTATTAAAAAATGAAATTTATAATAAAATTTTTTTATAATGAAAATTTAATAAAATGCGAGATATAAGTTTTTTTTAAAAAATAAATTTAATTAAAAAATATTAAAACGATTTAAATTAATCCCGTAATTTAAAAAAGTTTTTACGTAATTTTTATTAATTATTTTATTAATTTTTCATAAAAACTTTTCGGAGTTTAAACGTAATATTTTTTTAAAATAAATTATTTTATAATATATAAAATATAATTTTAATAATTAATAACGCGTTAATAAAAATCGATAAAATTAATTTAATAAAAAAAAAATACGTTAAAAATAATCACGTATATAATTAATTAAATTTATCGAAAAAAATTAATTTAATAAATAATATTTATAATTAATATACTTTTTTATAATTTAATTAATTATAAAAATAATTATTTATTAATAAATATAATTTATTTTATATAATTATTAAATTATTAAATTTTAATTTTATTAAAAATGAAATTATTTAATTTTTTATTTATTTTATAATTAATTAAATTAAAATTAATTAAAATATTAATTAATTTTTTAATTTTATATATAATAAATTAATTAAAAAAATTTTTATTAATAAAAAATTAATTAAAATTATTTTTTTTATAATTAAAATCTTTATATTTAAAGTAATAAAAAAATAAAAAATTTATTATTATATAATAATAATTACGGAATTATTAATTTATTTTTTTAATTTATTTTTTATTTAATAATTATAAAATAATAAAATTAAAAAAATTAAATAATAAAAAAAACTTTTAATATATTTTTTTAATATTATATAAAAAATAAATAATATAATTATATTATTTATTATATATTTTAAATTTTATAAAATATAAATTTATAATAATTTATTATAAAATTTTTTATATATTATAAATATATTTATATTAACGTATATATAAGAAATTAATTATTTTATTATTAATAATAATAATTTAATTTTTTTAAAAAATATTATTAAAATTATATTTATTTTTTATAAAAAAAAGTTTATTTATTACTTTTTTTTATTTTTTATAAAATTATTTATAAATATTATTAATTAATTTTATATTAAATTAACGTTTTTTATAATAAAAATAAATTATTATATTTTTAATTATAAAAGCTTTATTAAAAAATTTTTAAAATTAATATTTTTTTATAATAAAAACAACTTATTATTATTTAAATATAATAAAATAAAGGTTTTTTTAAAAATATTTAATATTTTAATAATAAAAAACTTTAAATTATAAATAATTCATCGTATTAATTACTTTAATTAATTTTCTTTTATAAGAATAAATAAAATTAATTAAAAATTAAATATAATAATATAATATAATTTTATTATTAATAATAAAATTAAAAATATAAATTATAAAAAAATTAAAATTAAAATTTATTTAAGAACCTAGAAAATTAATAAATAATTAATTAAAAAAATTTATTTAAAATTTAATATTAATATTAATAATAATTAAAAAAATCGTTTAAATTAATTTATTTATTATTTATTTATATATAAAAATTATATTAAAAATAATTATAATTTTAATATATAATTATATTTTTTATTAATTTCATAAATATTAAAATATTTTTAAATATATTATTTAATATTAATTATTAAATATTAAGAATTTAAAATAATTATTATTTTATTAAAATTTAATTTAATATATTTATTATATTACGGCATATTTTAATTAAGCCGTATTTTAAATTAATAAATCATTTATAATAATATTATTACGATTATATATTTTTAAAAAAATTAATTAATAAAATAATAAATAAAATATTAAATAAAATAATATAACGTTAATTATAAAATAATTAAATAATTAAAATAATCGGATATTTTTTTAAACATATTATTTTATAAATTAAATAATTTGATAATAATATAAATAATTAATAAAAATTTATAAGAATTTTTTTTATTAAATATATTTATATTCGTTTAATAAATACGCGTATTATAATTAATTTTATCGCATTTATCACATTATTATTAATTTATTTTAAAAAAATTTTAAAACTTATTTCTTTCGATTTTATTTAACTTTATTATATTATTATTATTTTTTTAATTTATAAAACCTATTTTTCTTAAATTATAAGCTTTTTTTTTTAATTTATAAACACTTATTTCTTATTTTTTATCGTTTAATAAAAACGTAATTAAATTTTTAAAAATAAGTTGTTTTTTATATAAAAATAACCTTATATATTAATATAATAATAATTTTCATAAATTAATTATAAGCATTATTAATATTTATTAATAAATTATTTTAATATTTTTTAATTTAATTTTTAATAAAATTAACTTAAAATTTAATGTTATAAATTTATAAAAAGCACGTAAAAAATATATAAAAATTTTAATTTTATAATTATTTAATATATCGTTATAACGGGGAAAAAAGCTTATTAAAAAACTTATATAAGTTATAAAATAATTTATGCTTTATATATTTATAATAATAAATTTTATAATATATATATTTTTTTTATTATAAAATTTTATAAAAATATTACGAACGTAAATTTATTTATAATTTATATTATATATAATATTTTTTTATTATAATATTATTTCTTATAATTTTAAAATTATTTTATAAATATAAGTTAATATTAATAAATTTTAAAAATTAATAATTTTTTTTAATAAAAGTTTAATTAAATTATTTATTATTATTATTTTTATATTAATATATTATATTATAAAATTAATATAATAATATTTATTAAATTAAAAAAAAATTTAATTAAAGTTTTAATTATTTATAATTTAATTTAAATAATAATTTTATAATATAAACGATTATTTAATTTATAAAAATTAAATTTATAAACTTAATTTTTATATTATTTAATATAATAAATAATTATTTTTTAATTATTTAATAAATAAAGTTTTAACTTAATATTATTAAATAAATTTTTATTAATTTTCGGGATTTTAAGTTATTATTAAATATAATATTAAATTAAATATTAAGTTTAAAATTTTAAATTTAATATTAATTTTTTAATTACGGTAAAATAACGTTATAAATGTTTTTTTAAATTTATATAAACTTTTTTAAAGCTAATATTAATTTTAATAAAATTATTAAATATTAAAAAAATATTAAATCGCGTGTTAATTATTAATTAATTAATTAATTTAATTTTATAAATATAATTAATTTAATTAATTTTAAGAAATATAATTTAATATAATTAAATTATAAAATTATAAAATTAAAATATTTTCGTTTAATTTAACGTTTTAATATTATATTTAAATAAGATTTTTTTTAAAAACTTAATTTAATTTAAAAAAATTTATTTTTATTTTAATTTTATCGAACGTAAAAATTAATTAATTTTCCGATTTTATGTATTATTATTAATTTTTTATTAAATTAAATTAATAATAAATGAATTATTAACGTAAAAAATAATTATAATTTTTCTAATATTTTATTTAAATATATAATATTTAATTATTATTTTATAAAAGCTTATTTTAATTTTTTTTAAATTATTTTAAATTATTAAAAAAATGATTTTTAAAAACCATAAAACGCTTAACGAAATAATTAAACTTACTTTAACTTATTATTATAATTAAAAAATTATTTAATATAAATATATATATTATTAAAAACGAGAATATTAAAGAAAATTATTATTTTATTATATTAATAATAATTAAAATTTAAGATAATTATTAAAATAAAGAAAATTTTAATAAATATAAAGCTTATAATAATCGTATATATTTTTTAAAATTTTTAATTATTTTCTTTAAAATTATTATATATTATAAATTTTACGCGATTATAAATAAATTCGCTTTTCGAATTAAATTTTTAATTAATTAATTATTTAATTAAGGAAAGAAATAATAATATAAATTTATTATATAATACTTTATTAACGTTTTTAATATTATTTTAATAAAGATTTTTATTTATAATATTAGATTATATTTGTTTTTTAATATTAAATTTTTAAAGCATAATTTTTTTAAATAATTAAAAATTAAAAAAAAATTTTCAATGAAAGATTTATTCGTATATACGTTTTATATTATATTATATATATATATAAATAACTTTAATTATATTTTTAATTAAATTTATTTTTAAATATATCTTTAAATTTTTTTTTAAAATTATCTTTTAAATTATTCTTAAAATTATTTTTTAAATATATTTTTAAATTATTATATTATTTTTTAAATCGTTTTTAAATCGTTATATTATTAATTAAATAAATGATAAATTTAATTATATTTATAATCGTAATTACGATTATATAATCAATAAATTATTAATATAATAATAATTATTAAATATATAAATTTATATAAAAATACATTTAATTAATTAAATTTTTTTAATTTATTAATTTTTTATTAATTTTTTATAATAATTTTTAATTATTTCTCACGTAATTTTTTTAAATGTTAATATAATAATATTTTTAATAAATTATTTAATAAAAATATTAATATAAATAATTAAAAAAATATAATAATTTATAATTTTAAAATTAAATTAAAAATCTTTAATATATATAATATATATAATTATATATTATATTATTTTTATTTTTATAATTATATTTCTTTTATTAAAATTATAAAAAAAATTAAATTTGAAATTTAAATTAAATAATATATTAAATTTAACGATTTTTTATAAAGAAAATTCATTATTAATAAATTATAATAAAACATATAATATAAATTCATTTATTAATATAATTATATTTATTAAGCTTTAAAACGTAAAAATTATATATAAAAATTATTATTATTTAATTAACATTATTTATATTATAAAAATAATTTTTAAAAATTAATAATAAATTTTATTAAAAAATTAAATATAATATAAAAGATATTTTATATAATAAATATATAATATATAATAAAAATTTAATTTTTTTATAAATTAAAAAATTATAATATTATATAAAAAATTATATAAAATTTAAATAAATAATAATTTTAATAATAATAATTTTATTAAAAATAATTTTTAAAAAATATTAATATTTAAAAATAACGTTATAAGATTTTTTTATTTTTTTAAAAATAAATTAATTATAAAACTTAATTAATTTTTTATTTTTAAAAAAGTTAAAATATTATTATTAATTATAAAATTATATTAATAATAATATTTTATAAAGAAAATAATATAAAAAAATAAGCATATATTTTAAAATAATAATTAATATATAAAATTTTTTTTTAAAAAAATTAATATTAAAAAACCTAATAATTTAATAAATATTAATAAAAAAACATTAAATAATAATTTTAATAATAATATATTTATTAATTTATTAAATAATAATAAAAAATATTATATATTATTTTTTATTTAAAATATTTATGTATTTAATATAAATTAAATTAAATAAATTATTTATAAAATAATATAAATTAAATAAAAATAAATATTATTATTAAATATTATTTTATAATAATTTTAATGAATTAATATTTAAAAATATAATAATAATAATATTATATTATATAATTATATAAATTTAATAATTAATTATAAAAAAATATGATTTTATTTTTAAAATTATATTATCGTAAATTTTTTTAAAGCGTTTAAATAAATAAACGTGGAGTATAAATTAATATTAAATAATTTAACGTAATAATATTAATAATAATAATAATATATAATTATTTTATTATTTTTAAAAAAAATAAAAAAAAAATATTATAATAAAAATATTATTAATAATTTTAAAAATTAAAACGTTATAATAAAAATTTATATTATAATTATTTTTAAAATAAAATAATATTATTTTTATAATATAATATATATTATTTTTATAATAAAAGCTCGAAAAACGAAGCTTCGATGATTTTTCGTTATTTATACCTTATAATTTAAATAAATTTTAATTTTATAATTTTAAAAATAATTATTAATTTAAAATTATTTTTAAATTTTATATAAATTTAAAATTTAATTAATTATAATATGTTTTTTTAAATGAATTAATTTATAAACGAAATATTTTATTAATAATTACGTAATTTACGATTTAAATATATATCGATTAATATAAATATAAAATTTAATAATTTTTTACGTTTTAAAAGCTTAAAATCGCTTTTTTTCTTAAATAATTTTTATATTTTTAAGATATATAATTTAAAACATATATTATAATTATAAAAAATAATAATAATATTTTTATTTTTATTTACATTTAAATTTAAACTAATTTAAATTAATTATAATATTATAAATATTAAATTTTATAAAAATCGTAAATTATATTTTATAATTAATAAATTTTTATTAACGCTTTATTTTTTATTAATAAATTATAAAAATAATATTATTTTTAAAATAATTAATATATATATTAATAATAATATTATATATTTAATAATTAAATTATTTTTTATAAAATAATATAAAATTTAATAAAAACTAAATTATTAACGAGATATTAATATTTTAATTATTAATAAATATAATATAATAATTAAAAAAAAAATTTAAATTAAATATATATTTAATTATAATAAATTAAATTTATATTTTATTTTATTTTAATAAAATAATTATAATAATTTTTATAATAATTTTTTTTAATTTAAATTTATTTTAAAAACGTTATCATTATTTTTTAATAAAATAATATTATAAAAAACTTATAAAAATAAAATAATTATTTTATAATATAAATAATAATTATTATATTAAATATAAATTTTTTAAGAAATTTTTTTTATAATTTTATTAAATTAATAAATATATATTATAAATTTTAAAAAAAAAATTTTTTTTAAATAATTATAATTTAAAATATAAATTTATAAAAATATTATTTTATTTAATATAAAATATATTAAAAAATATTATTATTTTTAATTTAATTATTAAAATAATTATTTTATTTAATATAAAATAATATTATTTTTATAATAAAAGTTTAAATAACGGAGTTTTAACGGTTTTTTATCACTTATAATTTATAATTTAATTAATTATAATATGCGTTTTTAAATAAATTAAATTACACGCGATATATTTTATAAATAATTACGTAAATGATAATTTAAATATACGTTAATTAATATAAATATAAAACTTAATAATTTTTTATATTATAAAAGCTTAAAATCGCTTTTTTTTTAAATAGCTTTTATAAATTTAAAATACACGATTTAAAACATATATAATAATTATAAAATAAAAATAATAAAATTTTTAATTTAAATTAATTATAATATTATAAAAATTAAATTTTATAAGAAGTTTAAATTACGTTATATAATTAATAAATTTCCGCTAATAATTTATTTTTTATTAATAAATTATAAAAATAAAATCATTTAATTTTAATTATATAATTTTATATATTTTATATATTTTATATATTTTATATATTTTATATATTTTATATATTTTATATATTTTAATATATTAAAATCCGTTTATAATAATTATATTAAAAATCTTATATTATAATATTAAATTTATATTATAAAAATAAATTTTTTAATTAATTTTATAAAAGTTTTTAAAATTATAATAATTAAAAATAATATTTAATTTATTTTTTAAATTATTAAATTAAATTTTTTTAAATTTAAAAACTATTATTTTTAAGTTTTTGATTTTTAAAAAAACTTATATATTAAAATTAAACCTTAATAAAAGCTTTATATTTTAAGAAATTAAAATATTAAAAAATATTTAAAAAATTAAATATTAATTTAATTTTATTAAAAATAAAATTAAAAAACATTAAAATAATTTATTAATAAATATTATTAAAATTTATAAATAACTTATAAAAATTATTATTATATTAATATAAAATTATTTTTTTTATAAAAAAAATAACTTTTTTAAAAAAAATTAATTATATTTTTAATAAAAAAAAAAAAAAAAAACGTTTATAAATTAAAAAAAAGCTTATAATTTAAAAAAAAATAAGCTTTATAAATTAAAATAATAATAATAATATAATAAAATTAAATAAAATTAAAATAAAATCGTAAAAAAATTTATAATAAATTAATAATAATATAATAAATGCGATAAAATTAATAATAATGCGTATATTTATTAAATAAATATAAATATATTTAATAAATTTTTTTTCGATTAATTTTAATTAATTATTTATATTATTATTTAATTTTTTTATAATTAATATTATATATATATATTATTAATAAATTTTATTATTTATATTTTTTTATTATTAAATTTTATTCGTATTATTAATATATTATTTTTATTTTTATTTAAAAAAATAAATGTTTTTATTTATAATAAAATTTTTTATTATTATAAAATCTTTAAAGCTTAAAAGCTTTAAATTTTAAAAATAAGTTATTATAAAATAAAATTATTTAAAAACATTTATTTAAAACGATAAAAATAAAAAATAACGTTAAAAATATAAAGTTTTTAAAATATTTCACGTGATTTTTATCGGTTATATAATTATAAATAATAATATAAACGAGAATAATTTTTTCTTTTTTTCTAATTTAAAGTTTAAATATAAAACTATTTTATATTATTTTTATTATTATTTAATTACTTAAATGCTTTATAATTATTAAATGAATTTTTTTTTTATATTTTTTTATTATTACGTTATCTCGTTATTATATTATTATATTATTATATATTTTATTATTATATATTTTATTATTATATATTTTATTATTATATATTTTATTATTATATTTATTATTATTATATTTTTTATTAACGTATTATTTTATTATTATTTTATTTTATTATTATTTTATTTTATTATTATTTTATTTTATTATTATATTATTATAATTAAATATAATATAAATTTTTTATTATAAAATATAAAATTATTTTAATTATATTTTATATTATATTCGTTATTAATTATTTAATTAATGTAATTACTTAATGATTATTTTTATTTAATTTATTAAATTATTATTATTTTATAAATTTTTTTATGTATTATATAAAAATTTTAAAAAAAATTTAAAAGCTTTTATAAAATAAATTAAATATAATATTTATAAAAAATACGAGAAAATTTATTATAATAAAAATACTATTATTTTTAATTTTATTTATTTTAAAAATAATATTTATAAAATTATTATTAATAAAATTAATTATAAATAAATAATTTAAATTATATTTTAAAAATTTAATAATTAATTTTAATAATGTAAATTACGTAAAAATTATAATTAATATATAAATTATAAATCTTTTAAAAACGCATTTATTTTAATTTATATATATAATTTTATTTTCGAAATAAAAGAAATAATAAAGCGTATAATTTATATTTAAAATATATAATTATATATTACTATTATTATTTTACGTAAATAATTTTTTAATATAAATTTTATAAATAAAAATATTTATAATTTTTATTAATATTTACGTAAAAATTATTTTAATAATTATATTTTAATTTAAATATTAATAATTAAATTTAAATAAAAAAATATTATATGATTTATTTATAAAAATTTAATTAATAAAAATCGTATTTTCGGTTATTTTTAATTCGAATTATAAAATATTAAAATATATTTTCGTTTAATATAATTTATAAAATTAATAAATTTAAAATGCTTTTATTTATTAAAATAATAATTATATTTATTAAAAATATAATAAATATTTTTTTTATATTTTTTAATAATAAATAATTTAAAATATTTAATTAAGTTATAATTAATATTAAATAAATATATATATACTTTTAAATTTTTTTATTAAATATAATTATGATTATTTATAATAATATAAAATAAAATATTTTTTATATTTATATATTTATAATTAAATTATAATTTTATATATTTCATATTAATAAAAATTTTATTTTTAATATAAAAAACATTAAAAAAAACATTTAATAAATTAATAAAACTTTTTATATTTAATAATAAAATTATTTAATATATTAATTATTTTAAAATATTTAATATTTTAATTAAAGCTTTTATTAATATTATTAATTTAATATTTAAAAATATTTTTTATATTTATTAAGGTTTATTTAAATTTTAAAAACATATATTATATATAATAATTAAAAATAAATTAACTTTATATAAAAATACTTAAAAAAATTCGATAATTAAAAAATATTATTACGTATATTAATAAAAAATATATAAAAAAAAACGTAAATAAATAATTTATTATATTTTAATTAATAAATATTATAATTAATAAAATTCTTTTTTTATTATAATCATTTATTAAATTTTAAAACATTATTTTATTAATAATTAAAATTTTTTTAAAAAAATAAAAATTAAATAATATAATCGTTTATTAAAAATTTTCTTAAAAAAAAATAAAAATGAAAATAAAACATTAATAAATTACTAATATTTAATAAATAAAAATTTAAAAATAATTAATTAAAGTTTTATTTTTATTTTTATTATTTTTTATTTTTTATTTTTATTTTTTTAAAAATAATTATATTATTTAATTTTAATTTCTTTAAGAAAAATTCGCTTAAAACGGGCTTTTTATAAAAGATATAAATTATTTTAATTGTAATATTAAAATTAAAATTAAAGTTATAATTATTTATAATATAAAATTATTTAAAAATTTCGTATATAAATAAAATAATTAAAAAAAATAATAAAATTTATCGAAAATATTATATATATATAACGTATTTATAAATAATTTTAATTATATTTTTAATTAAATACACTTTTAAATACATTTATAAATATATTTTTAAATTATTAAATAATTATATAATTCGCTATTAAAATCATTATTTAATATATTATTTAAATTAAATTTAATAAATTATTTTAAATTATTTTTTAAATATATTTTTAAATTATTATTTTATTTTTTAAATTATTTTTTAAATTATTAAATTATTAATTACATAAATATTAAAATAAATAATAAATTTAATTATATTTATAATCGTAATTATATAATTATTAAATCGTTAATATAATAATAATTATTAAATATATAAACGTATATAAAAATATATTTAATAAAAAAAACGTTTTAATTTAAAATTATTATATTTTTTTATTAAAGCATTTAATTAATTAAATTTTTTTAACTTATTAAATTTTTATTAATTTTATATAAATTTTTTTTATAATTTTTAATAATTTTTTATAAAAATTTTATATAATAATTTTTTATATAAAATTTTTTTAATTTTAATATAATAATTTTTTTAATAAATAATAATTTTTTTAAAATATATATAATAATATAAAAAATAATTATTAAATAAAATTATATATTTATTATTATATAAAATACGTAAATAAAATATTTTTATTAAAAATATTTAAAATTTTATTAATTTAAAAAATTATTTTATTAAATTATTTATTATAAAATATTATAAAATAATTAATATTTTAATTAAAAAAACATATTTAAAGATTTATAATAATTAAATAAAAAAATAATATAATATTTTCTTTAAATTAAAAGTTAATAAAATTATTAATAAAATTAAAATTAATTAATATTAATAATTTAATTTTAATATAATAAAAAAATATTTTTATTTTTATATTTAATATTTTATTATTATAAAAATATATATATATAAAATCTTATAATAATAATTTTAAATAATTTAAAATTATAAATAATATTTTATTTAAATTATATTTAAATATTTAAGTTCGTTAATAAAATTATTTCGTGTTATAATAATAAGTTATATAAATAATTTATAACTTATACGTTAACGCGAGTTTAAACGCGTAAACTTTTTATTTTTTTTTTATAAATTTATAATAAATAATAAAAAATTTATTTAAAAAAATATAATAAATTTTATTTTTATTAAATTTTAATAAAAATAAATAAATAATAATAAAATTTATTAAATATAAAAATATTAAAAAAATTTATATTAAATTAAAATTTTTTTAATAATTTTAAAATATAAATAAATGAATTTATATTTTATAACGTTTAATAAAAATTTTTTAAAAAATTAATTATATTTATTATAATTATTTATTAATAAAATTTTACTGATTATAATTTTTATAAAAAATTTTATAATATTTATATTTTTTTATTTTAATTTTTTCCTTAAAATTAATTTATTAAAAATATAAACTTTATAAATATCTTTATAATATAATATAAATTATTAATATATATATTTTTTAAAAAATTTATAATTTTATTTTATTTTATTATTTATATTTTTAAAAATTATAACGATTTTTATTAATTAAAATATATATTATTTTATAATTATTTTATATATTTAAATAATTATTTTATTATTTCGTAATTATTATTTTATGATTTTTTAAAATTTTATTATAAAATTTATATATTTGTTTTTTTACTTTTTTTTAATATTTTAATTTATAATTAAAAAATTATAAATTTATATAAAAATTTATTTTCATTTATATTTTTTATATATTATATATTTCTTATTTTTTTTTTTTTTAATAAATCATTTTTTATATTATTATTATTATTTAATTTTATTATTATTATATATTTAATTTTTTTAAAAATTATTAAAAAAATTTAATATTATTTTATTAAGTTTTTTATATTATATATATTTAAATTAAGTTTTAATAATAAAAGATTTTAATTTTAATTTTATAAGAATTTTATTAAATAAATTTTAAAGTATTTTAAAGTTATTTTTAAAGTTATTAAAACTTAAAATATAATTATTTATAATTTTATAACATTTTTTTTAATAACGTTATTTATTATTTTAAAATAAAAATTATATTAAATATAAAACATTTTAAAAAATATTTAAAAAATAAAGCTTAAAAACTCATTAATAATTTATTTATTAAATTTATTTTAAAAATAAAATTTTATTATAAAATAAAATTTAAGAAAAATAAAATATATATAATATTATAAAAATAATATTATTTTTTAATATTTAAAATAAAAATATTTATTACCGTTAATTCTTTTATAAAAAAAATGATAAAATAATTTAAACCGATTTTTTAAAATTATATAAATAAAAAAATATATTTTAAAATATAATAAAAAAATATTAATAATATTTTCGAAAATTATATTATTTTTATTTATAATTTTATTATTATATTTAAACATATAAATAAAAAATAAAATATTAAATAAAAATAAATAAATATTTAATAAATTAAATTTATTATTTAATATATTATTAATTTTAAAAAATAATTAATTTAAATTAATATTAATAATAAAAAATTTAAGTTTTTTATATATTAAAAATTTAAGGTTTAAATTAAAAATAAAACTTATAAAAAAATTAAATTATTTAAAAATTATTTCATTTATTTCATTAAAATAAAATCATTATATTTTTTATTTTAAATATTTTTAAATTAAGAAAATCGCATTCGTAATTTAAATATATATAATTTAAATATATAATTTAAACGTTTATATTAATAAAATTTGAATAAAATAAAATTACTTAAATTATAATTTTTAAATTAAAAATAAATTAATTTATATTTTTTATATAAAAAAACTTATTTAAAATATATTTTTTAATTATTTTATTATTATAACTTTAAATTATTTAAAATTAAAATTTAAAGTTAAATAATTAATTAAATATATTTTTATTACTTTAAAATTTAAATATAAATTAAGTAATTAAAAAATTCATTTATATTTATATTATAAATATATATATTATTAAAAACATTTTTATTATTAATAATATAATAATTATTAAATAAATTAA